>MZNV01000794.1:0-25889 GCA_002081555.1 Protostelium mycophagum | reverse complement strand
CAGGATCTACACTCCTTTGCAGAACATCCCCCAAAGACCTGTACATATTAAAGAGAGAAGACAACACAGTTGAAAAGAATAAATAAAACAAAAGACAAAAATACCAGCTGATTGCCTCCACAGATCCTTTGCACCCTCTAAATGACACATCAACTGAAATTCCTGGTAGAGGTTCTCATAACTCTTTTTCTCCTTTGGTGATCTCTATCCTAGAGATCAAAGCATCAATCTTCATTTTTGCAATCCATTATGTCAACCTATAACACTCATTCTTGAAACTGATGCAATGCAACAATTCAAATTTTTGGCACATTAAGAAGCCAAATTATTGCATTCAAAACATGTTTTTTGAATTTTGATGGAAAATCGTGAATTTTGATGTAATAATAAAAATACTTTCTGGACATGTTCCTTAACAACCCAAAATTTTGAAACGACTGCAAAAAATTTTCAAAATCCAATACAACTCTCCATGGCATCCACATTCAAATTTCAAGGCTGACTGGTGCTGAAACCGGTGGAGAACACCCCTTGTCAGAACCTATCTTGTGGTCTGGGTGTTCTTTGTTAAATAAAAAAAATAAAAAAAATTGTTTTTCGTCTTCACCTGAACATCTTATGCTCATTGAAGCTGTGTCATTTACAACTCAAAGATGTTCCATGTCACCAATGAATATTCTATTTCCACTACCAGCTCTGTCAACTTGTCTATCAGCAATGGTTCTTTGGATGGCTTTAAGACAAAATTCCAGCTCGACAATAGAATGGACATAAAATGATTGTCTATATGCCACCGTTGATTCTTTATGAGGTTAGAAGCAAGGTTTCTTCTGTCCTTCTGTTGCTGTCCCTCTTCCTTGGAATCTGGTGTGTTTCTGAAAATACAGAATTGTAGTCCGGGGGATCGATCAGATCTCATCACCAGACATCACATATCGTCCCAACAATGCAGGCCCTCCGGACGTTCAAAAGCCTTCCCAAGTCAAAGATCCATATCGAGGACCGTCAGTTAGTCAAGACAGCCATGGATCCCATGCTTGCATTGGAGTTTCCTCTGCATGTCGGTCGTCTGAAGACAAAATCTCTCACCTTGAACGTCAGCCGCTTCAGCCCCTTATTGAGAGCCAACAATGTCATGTGCGTTATATACTAATAATCAAAGCATAATTCGCCGGAATATGAGCTGAAAGACATCAGCACACCAGCGTCTGCGTCAGCTCAAAACACTACAAGAAGAACTTCTCTCCTCACCAGAGCCATGGCCAACCGATCTCTCTACAGATCTTATGCCACAGATCGTGAGTAGATCATTCTGGACACTATAAACTGAACTCTTCCAAGTGCCAGAACACATTGAGGTGGGTCTGCCCGCTCTCTCTCCAACTATGGAGAAGGGAAACCTTGCAAAATGGAGAAAGAAGGAAGGAGACAAGGTCTCCGCAGGTGATGTTCTCGCCGAGGTATCCTCTTAAAATCGTTACATTTTTACTGATCACATTTTTCAGGTTGAGACAGATAAGGCCACTGCTGATTTTGAGACAACCGATGATGGTTACCTCGCCAAGATCTTGGTCCCAGAACAGACTGAGGGCTTAGACGTTGGCACACCCATCTGCATCATCGTAGAGAACGAAGCCGATGTTGCTGCCTTCAAGAACTACAAGGGAGCTAGCGCTGCATCCAAGGTGAGATCTTTAAACATTTAATAATCACAACTCTCAAAACATGATCTGATATGCAAAGGCCGAGGCACCCAAAGAGGCACCCAAGCAAGAGAAGCCCGCAGAAAAGCCTCAGAAAACTGAAGAAAAGCCCGCTGAAAAGCCAAAGTCTGCCCCCGCCCCTCAGCCCACCGGCAGAGTCGTCCCCGGTGCCCCCCCACCACCAGCCCCCAGATGTGAGTTTTCTCGGAATTTCAATCATTTTTCTCAACAAAAAAATAAAGCAATTTTATTGAATTTTACAGCCGGAGCTGCTAGCCCCGCCGCTCGTGCCGCTGCTGCCGACCAAGGTGAGAAATTTCACGCTATCTACCGTATTATTTCTCGGTACAAATACCACCTCAAGGTGTCGACATTTCCTCCCTTCAAGGAAGTGGACCAAACGGTCGCATTATTAAGTCAGACGTTGCAGGCGCAAGACCCGCGCAGCCCGCCGCAAGCAAGTCTGCACCCGCCCAAGCCCCAGCCGGAACCTTCACTGAGGTCCCCAACTCGCAGATCAGAAAGGTATGCGAACCTGCGAATCCACTGAAATATGCGAATCAGACGTGAAAACAGCGAATGATTGTGACAGGTTATTGCCAGAAGATTGACAGAGTCTAAGTCTACAATTCCTCACTACTACCTCTCTATCGAGTGCAACGTCGACCAACTCATCAAGTGAGTATTCGCAGATGCCGCGCGTCTGATTACATCATCTGCGAAAATGCGACCTCATCTGCGAACGGTTCACTCAGCCTTTTCAGGGCCCGCACTCACTTGAACGCCAAGGCCAACGGACAATACAAGCTTTCAGTCAACGATTTCGTCATCAAGGCCTCCGCTGCCGCTCTGAGACGCGTCCCTGAAGTCAACAGCTCTTGGACCGATGATGCCATCCGCAGGTAATTTTGTCCATCTACAACGCGGTCATGTGACGTTTTATGTGATCATGGTTGAGAGTTGTAGATACCACAACGTCGACATCAACGTCGCTGTGAACACAGACAAGGGTCTCCTCACCCCCCTTATCCAAAACGCCGACAGAACTGGTCTGGTAAATTTCCACGAAAATTCATCATGTCGACGGACCTGATGTGTACAGGCTGCCATCAACAATCAAGTCAAGGTTCTTGCTGAGAAAGGCAAGGAAGGAAAGCTTTCCCCCGCTGAACAAGCTGTAAGATATTTCATCAAATTTCCACGAATTTTCATCAAGATTTTTCTGAATTTTCTACGTATTTTCACATGGATTTTTCTCAGAATTTTACTGAAGAAAATAGTCCGGAACTTTCACCGTGAGCAACCTCGGTATGTTTGGAATCAAGCAATTCTGCGCTGTGATCAACCCCCCTCAGGTGAACTTTCACCACATAAATTTATCTGCACATCGTTGTAGATGTATGAAAATTAATTCTCTCAGGCTTGCATTTTGGCTGTTGGAGGAACTGAACAGCGTGTTGTGGTTGGCGAAGGCGAGAAGTTTACAACCGGCAACTTTATGACCGTCACACTCTCTTGCGACCACCGTGTTGTAGATGGTGCCATCGGTGAGGATTTTCACAGAATATTCTTAATGAAAACTCACTGAAATTTCAGGTGCCAGATGGCTCCAGGCCTTCAAGGAGTACATTGAGGACCCCTCCAAGTTACTCTTATAATAAAGAGAATATAACATATTTTAGAATTTATTTGAAGTGTTCAGCGCGGCAGAGGTCGTGAAGACTGTTTGTTTGTCAGTTGGAATTAGAAGAGAGAGGACTCACTCTTGTGTAACATATGCATAGATTTTTTGATGGAAGGCAAGTAAGAAGCTGCCTGTGTGTGGTGAGATGTTGAAGGGAATGCTCGCATCTGTAAAAGGAGCATTCTATGATGTTCTTTGTGTTTTGCAAAGCGAAAAATTCGGCCACTCCTCCTTTCTTTGGAGGCAAAATGACACAACCAACAGAAGACATCTTTATTTTGAGAAGAAGGTTGAAGAAATCAACAACTGACCTGAACGTGGTTCTTACAAACACAGACAAGGACAGCTCTGGCATCGGCGATTCTGTTGATGAGTATCTTGTGCTTCCCCATAGTCAACGTAATCACCTGAGCCGCTTCTTTCTTTGATGTTTGTACTGCATTTTTTTAAACTCTACAGCTTAGATTTCCAAGAGCTTTGACGAGATTTCATGGAAATTTACACTTACGTATATCATTAGACAGAGAAATGATGGGCGAAAGATTCGCGACCATTCCGACATTGTCTTCATCTGAAGTTGCGGAACTTATTGCGGTCCCGTCATCAAACACGACCAGCGCGTTCGCGATACCTCTGAGCTGCTGAACTGGCACGTGTCAGATGGTTATTTATTTTCACTTGAAATTGAGAGAGAAAAATTTTCACGGTTATTTAGAAAATTTACACATTTGCCAAACTTATCATTGTTTGCCAAAAAGGAGACAGATTTTTTGTGTAACTGTACGCATCTGCGAATTCACACATCATCTGCGAATATGCGACATCATATGCGAATATGCGACATCATCTGCGAATATGCGACATCATCTGCGAATACTCACGTTCTTCTACGACCATCTTGATGGAGTTGCTTATGGCGTCAATAATTTTAGTTCCGAAACTGCTAAAGGCTCCAACGTTTAGATTCACTCCAAAGTTGGAAATCTCCTGCTGGTAATTCTCCGTGAAACTTCGCAGAATAGAGTAAGCCACCGTGTGGCCGAAATCGGATCCCTGTTTAAATTTTAAAAAAATACTCTTTTACATAATATTTTCAATGCATAAGGAGCTGCAGACACGTCCAAAAGGCAGGTCACAAGTTGATTCCACCCAAATAACCGCGGTGAAATGTTCAAAAGAGGTATAGAAATTGGGAACATGAAAAAAAACTCACATCATCAACATCATGAAATAATGTGCAGATCAATTTGGTCCTCACATTATCCACAATAGAGATCGCCACTATACTCTGTCAATTTCCCGCCAAAAATTCAGACCGACCTCCTTTGAACTCTAAATAAGACACGTTCATTCCACCAGTACTCTGTCTGCTGAATTCTGTCATAGTTGTGATGAGACTGCCAAAAAGACGGCTCTGAATATGTCATTGATGGATCGTATGTCCAAAACAACATGAAACATAATCTCATGATTTTAAACAAGGAAAAGAACCATCTTTAAGACGAAAAAACAAATGGTAGACAAACTCTAAACTCACTTTTTCTTGTGTTTTGTTTTCCTCATCCACCCATACCTAAAGGCAATCTCAATAAATCACCCGACTCAGTCCATTCAGAATCATTTAGAGGTCGTCTTATTGAAGGCAAGAAATGATTTCAGAAATGAAGGAGGTATCGTTTCAAATCGCCAAAAAAAAGCATTCCACAACCAATCATTGTATGAAACACTGTCTGTGTCGAAGAATGCAAGCAAAAACTGCATCAGAATGTCTCGTATTACGGTACCGACGTCGGATGAAACGATATGAATAGACAGCTCACCTTCTCAAAGATGACCACCCCCGAAGAGGTCATTATGATGACATTTCGAATCATATTGCCGAGATGTGTCTTCCCTCCCTGTTTTTAATATTTACGTAGTTTTACAACCAACTTTTTGGCCACAAAAATTCTGGATTTTCACTCACCATTCAAGAGAACAATATGTTCTATATTGATGATTCCTGCCCCAGCTTTTTTCTGGGAGAATGCCAAACAAATTTGGGGAAAATAGGTGTCCACAGTATTGTCACGACTCGTATATAGTGTATTACTGTGCAGATTGATATTCAATTGTGCAATATTAATAAATATTTATTCAATGTGTACTGGTAATTATCAGGAATATCTGCATATTTTTCTGTGGATAAGTCGTTTGAATTTGGTGGAAGACAACATATTTTTTTAATATTTAATACAACAATCAAAATAAATTGATTGATGACTAATCGAACAATCATCCAGACAGAAAAAACGGGCTGGAAAATATTGAAATGCGTCGACAAAAAAATGAATCTTTGAGAACGCACATCGCGCATTGTTGGACACGCATGATGGAAAACAAGCTCACGAAATGAATTCACACACAACAGAAGAAGAGATGATCAGAGCGTTACGACGACCACTTTGGAAGAGATATGGCCTGTTCCTTTTACTGGTCCTCGCGATACCTCTCAAAATGCTGTTTCCATCAAGATTGAAGACCGAGAGGATAGACGTACATTTTAAATTGATTGATGGGGAGTATCAACGCGTCGAGTCAAAAGATATAGAGGTGACGCGGCACACTTGTTGAATTAGTCTAATTGATGATTAGACACAAGAAGCAGATGTGATCAAAGTGGCACAGATCTCAGACATCCATTGGGATGTAACACCATCACGAATCGATCCACAACTCCTTGCAGAGGTAAATATTATTATATCTCCATCGTTCTCAACTGCTTGTACATTTTTAACATGATCGCAAGGCCATAGAGGCCATCAATGAGTATGAAGCAGATATCGTACTCTTAACAGGAGACTTTGTCCAATTCCGAGCGTCCCCGATCCTGGACCTCGCACCCAAACTGTCCAAGATCAGGCCCGAGGGAAAAGTTTACGCCGTTCTGGGAAACCATGACTACCACTGGGACAGACACGTCAACGACTTTCACGATCTGCCTGAGGTACCGACTTTGATCTGAAAGTTTCAAGACATATTGACTATTTGTCGCCCAAGAGCTCTCAGCAGAGCTGCAGACCCAATGTTTTTGTTGCTGCAACAACCTATCTAGTGTAATATCTGCCACATCTTCGATGTGCATCATGTTTGCATTCGAAATCTTGATCTGATTCTGATGCGCCGCAGTTCCTCTCTCGGCCACAAGCAACATCAGACGACATCCCAAAATCGGCAACATACCAAGGAAGCGACATGATCAAGGAGGCATTGACATCATGTGGTGTCAAAGTGAGTCCTTCTGACAAGATTTTTCAAAATTTCTATAATATATACGAAAAGATACATTTTCAAACCGATTTTCAAAAAAAAAATTTATTTGAAGTTGTAGATGTCGTTGTAGATACTGAAAATCCCAGGTTCTCACGAACCACAGAGTCTTCCCTTTGGACAGAAAAGATGTGGCATTGGTAGGTGTGGGAGACTGGTTTTCACCCGAATACGACCCTTCACGGGTCATGTCGGAGAATGACAGACCCGTAGCACCTCTGACACTCGTCATGTCACATAACCCTGACACTGCAGAAACTCTTGCAGAATTCTCCTTTGCTCTGCAATTTTCTGGGCACACACATGGTAAATGTGTTTCCATGTTGCATATGATGACACCATCTGAGATGTTTAGGAGGACAGATACAATTCCCTTTTACGGGGCAGCCTGTGCTTTCCATTTTGAGTAGAATGTTCCATTCTCTCCCTCCTTATGTGCAGAGAATAATCCCAAAGTTTATTTCGAGGCTGTTCACGGTGTGCCTTAATTGGGAATGGGCTTCAGGTTTACACGAGGTGAAGTGTGTCTATATCTCAGAATGTTGAACGCGAAATCACGGTTAGTCAGGATTGACAAGTGACAGGTCCAAAGATATAACAAAACGGGAAGCAATCTACTGTACACTTCAAGAGGGTTGGCCACCCACCCCCCTCTCAGACTCTTCTGCGACCCCGAAGTCTCCTTATTCAAATTATATTTGCACAAATAAAAGTCTCAAGATGATTTTTTGAGTAAAAATACGCTGAAAGAAATCGAAAATCTCATCGACTGTGCCCGCCAAAAAATTCTCACTCTTTTCACCAAGTTTGCACCGCATAAGGGTGAGTTATAAATCATTCGACAATCATTATACATTCAAATACTCGAAAAAACAATGTCGACAAGCCCGTTGTAGTCGGCCGACAACTGGAGGAAGCAAAGCATTCCGCGACGATCTTACTGTTGTGGTGAATTATGAGTATCTCTTGAAGTTCGTGTTGAAGATTTGTTGTGGCCGACAATGACTACCTGTTTAAAGGCAGTTCGACTGTTGCGATGCTGGCGAGGTTGCAAGAGGCTCGTGTGTCCGGGTATCCATGGAATTTAATTCTTCAACCATGACCGCACACGTTTAACAACCGCATACTAAGCCAAACCTTTGAGCTATCAGTTCTGACTTGGGATTCAGGTCTTTTGTTGAGCTCTACATGCTTGAGTACCCTGGTACATGTTGAAATGTTGACGAATAAAACTCACTCGGACAGGGTGGTAGGGCAAGGCCGCAAGAGGCCACACTAACTTCATCCGTGATGGTGATAAAGCTGCAGCCTACTCCACGTCAGTTATGGATCAGCAATCAGGAGATTTTTGTCGAATGTTCTTTGACATTCGAAAATTCGCTGTCAGAGGGAGAATCTTCTTCCGTGCACATGTCACCATCGACACAACAAACCAAACCATCATGGTGATGCTCCTCTTTGTTGCCTTCTTATCATTGTGCCAGTCTGTAACCTCTCTCGCAATAGGTGACAATGCATTAGCGGCCGCTGGGAATACTTTCAGAAACCCCATCACGTGAGGTACCTCTAAAAAATTAGATTCTTACTTCTTCAGCGACGGTCATCAAGCAGACCCTTGGATGATCAAGATGGGAAATTTCTACTATCTCACAATGACCACAGGTTAGTAATCACAAAATCATCTTTGGGAAGGTTCATTTTATTTCAGGAGGCGACGTGACCGTTTGGAGGTCTAAAGATCTCTCCAATTTCCACAATGCTGAATCCAAGCGAGTTTGGCGCCCTGCTGATTCCGACTCACACCTCACTGATGTCTGGGCCCCAGAGCTTCACGACATCAACGGACGTCTTTACATCTATTTCGCTGCAGGTGAGGATCATCTCCTCAGAGGTTCTGATCGAAACAGCCGTCGATGGAGATAATGCAAGACATCGCTTGTTTGTCTTACAGGCCGACAATAGAGACCCCTTTGGAACCTGGAATTTCGTAGGACAGATCACTTCACCTGATAACAACTGGGCCATAGATGGTAATCCATCACATTTTCGTTCAGTGTAGAGGAGCCGTCTAACAAGTACAGGAACTGTATGGAATAAGAACGGAACGTTATACCTCATCTGGTCAGGCTGGTTCGATGCAAGCAAACCCAAAATCCAAAACTTGTATATCGGTACGTAATCTGAATTCTTCACGAAATTTCAGGACTAAACAACCTAGCACCCATGTCTAGCCCCACAAAAGTCAGCGGTGACAGACTCATGCTCTTGACAGCTACAGAGGACTGGCAGAAAGACGGAGATTTTTCGATTTTAGAAGGTCCAGAAATATTAGTCCACAACAACCGCGTCTTTCTGATCTACTCCGCATCATCCAGGTGAATTCCGTTCCACAGAACGTGACATGCGACTGACAACTATGACAGCTGGTCCCAAAGATATGGGCTCGGATTTATGGGCACAGACGGGGGTGATCCGATGAACTACAACAGTTGGTGGAGGTACAACAGACCCGTCATGTCGACAGGAAACGGAGGTCTGTACATCCCGTACACGTCACGTGATTGACTGTGACAGTATACGGCCCTGGGCATTGTAGTTTCACAAAGGATGGAGCCGGGATGAACTGGATCATCTACCACGCCGATGACACACCCGATGGTGGCTGGGGGGGGAGGTAAAGTGTTAGTCTTGTGGCTTTCTTTGATAAAACGCAGGACTGTTAGAGCTGAGCCATTTGGATGGAATCCTGACGGATCACCTTCTTTCCCGACACCACCTCGCAATACCAAAGAGGACGTCCCCAGCCCAAAATACTGATGAAGTAAGGCGTAACAATAAACAAGTTTACGTCACAAATGTGCAATTATAATATTTGGCTTGGATATTATTTTTAATACCGATGGAGGGGCTTGAATGGTCTTCTGAAGAATAAAAGGCCAAGACCTGAAAAGAAGGTTAAGAAATGTAGAGCAACGTCTTGAACCGTGGCCAGCGTTCAATTCTGTATTGTGAGTTACCTTTGAGGACAGCTTGGGTAAGATATCTGGCAGTTAGGTCTAATAAAGAGGACAGGAACCCAAGACCTAATGTGAGACTCATAATATTGAATGAAGGCACGATCGACAGTTTTTGTCTTACGTGGTGCTTGCTCTTGGTTTCGTGAGAATTAAAGTGATCTCTAAGTGGGTAAAAGAATACAGTCACCTCTTCAAGGAGACGTACGTTGCAAATGAAAGAAAACATACCGCTGTAAAAAACTATACATTTTATATGACTAATTTTTCAAGAGACTGCTCAAGATCCTCGATGATGTCTTTCGTGTCTTCAATGCCGCATGAGAATCTGATCAATCCATCTTCTATGCCGATCTTGGCTCTGTCCTCTGCAGAGACGTTCCAGTAGCTCATCACGGTGGGTTGTTCAATGAGTGATTCTACTCCGCCTAACGATGGGGCGATGTAGGGGATCTTCACATTGTCGATGACAAAAGCGGCCCCTTTCAGACCTCCCTGTGTTTAATCACTTTTGTGTCTGATTGAAAAAATGCGGACGTGATCTCATGATGAATGGAAATGCAAAGTGCATGTGTGGATGATCTCACCTTGACAACAAAAGAGACAACACCACCGAATCCGTTTCTGAAATGCTTAGTGGCAACTTCATGATCAGGATGAGAAGCAAGTCCGGGGTAGATCACCTTCTCCACCTGTCAACGTCATCATGACATCTCGACTATTGAATGTAGACGCGATCTACAACGAGAGATTCACCTTTGGATGTTTCTCCAGTATTTTGGCGAGGGTCATGGCTGTTTGATTCGACTGTTGCACTCGGAGGTGGAGTGTCTTAAGGCCTCTCAACAAGAGATACGCTGAATGTGGGTCAAAAATTCCACCCAAAACTCCGTGAAAACTCCGGATCTTGCCGATCAACTGCCAGGGTCAGACATTCAGAGGAAAAGGGTTGTACAAACCTCTTTGCTTCCCACAAGTGAACCACATATGATGTCATTATGACCTGTGTACATGTCATGACATGTCGTAATGATCGTGTCACAAACCTCCCAAATATTTGGTGGCAGATGACAGCACAAGATCAGCACCAAATTGGATGGGCCTCAAGTTGACAGGAGTGGCAAAAGTAGTGTCTATGGCGACGATCACATTCTTCTCGTGACATAATGTAGAGATGGTGGAGATGTCCACACATCGTAAGTACGGGTTAGTGGGTGTCTCTGAGAAGAAGATCTTTGGTTTGCCCTCTGATAATGCAACCTTCAATCCCTCTATATCTTGTGGCTCGATCACTTTGCATGATACATTCATCTTTGGCAGAAAACCTTACAGAGGTCAACTCCCTCATCTTGATCTTTATGTAGATTTGTCGGCCATGATGACTTTGTAATGCAAAGAAGCAGATTGTACACAGATTACTGAACGGAGAGATGTCTCAGAGAATGAGAAGAGATCATTACCTTGAATGAATTGTCTTGTTCTTCTGTAACAATCGGTCGTCGTGATCAACTTGTCTCCAGGTTCTAATAAAGAGAGAAGCATGGTGGTGCAGGAGTTCATTCCAGAAGAAGAGAGAAGGCAAGCCTCACCACCATCTAAGATGGCCAACTTCTCCTCTGCAGCTGCAACGGTGGGATTGCCATATCGTCCGTACTCGAATGATTTGTGACGTCCTTCGTTGAAGTCGATCACCTGATGGTTCGATTCAGAATATTATAGAAGGTAGGGAAACAGATGTTAGAGATGTACCTGCTGAGTGTTTGTGAACCAATATGAAGAGGTCATAGCGATAGGGGTTGTGATTGTATCGCTGGTATTAGGGCGACCATGTCTCTCTCCTCCCTGAACTGCTGCTGTTGAGCTGCCGAGCTTCTCGTAATCTAGCTGATGTCCCTTTTTTGGCACATAATCATACACACTGAGCACCTGCGCTGATCAATCGGATGTTGGCATTAATTTGATTACCTGCTCCTCTTGATCGGGTACCTGATTTCCAGATGTCTGGTTCATATTGTGTGAGCTGATGACGAATTTTGTGAAGACGCCACACGGTTGATGTCTACATTGCCGAAAAACGAGACACATTCCGTGTCTCTTTTTCGCGATCTGCGATTTGAGGTGATCCCAAACGACAACCCAAAGAGATGCTGCTGTCAAATACTTCGATTGCGCTCAACGGTGGGATCCACCCACCATTTAGTACTAAGGCATGCAAATCTACCAATTCGAAGTTTGGTGGGAAAGAGTCCTGACCGCAGGAATCGTAAAAAGCAATCTACAACAGGAAATCAAGATTTCTGTGAAAGAATTCGTGCAAATATTTATCTCCCGACATTCTTCATGGCTTTCAAAATTGATCTGGTCATCTTGCTGCTTATATCGTTTAAGATCTGCACATGTCAATATGAAGAGCCTCAGAGTCAGTTGTAGTTGCATACCCACTGTCTTGTGTGGCTTCCAGGGTCTATGTTCATCGTAAATGATATCGCAACTCTATTTTCGGAACTGGCTGGTCGGACTACAAATCCGCTCGCTGTTCATTTTAATATAAATTATTATTGAGATTTAAAACTCACGAAGAATTTTCCCGTAAATGAGACCCCCAGGTTTGTGGTGCTTGCCATAATTCTCTATGTACAAGATGGACTCGCTCTCGTCGGTTGACACCAAGCATTGCCCCGACAGAAAGAGCGCGTTGAAGGGAAAGGTCACAGGAACTCTACAAGAGATGTGTTTGTGTTCTGCGGTGACTTGGTCGATAGAACAATCCTGAAAGAATGAGCGTTGTAGATGGTCGCGAATATTTGTACCTTCAAATTCTTGGTCCATTCGGCGAAGAGCGCGGCTGCAACCGTTCTGAAATGTCCCCGAACTTCACCGTCGACACGCACACATACACCCTGTACAAGCATGACGAAAATTCCGTGAAAAGTTCAGTAATTGAATACCTCATTTAAGGTGCTGCAGGAAAATCCATCCACTTTCTTCTGGAATTTCCATTTCTTTTTCTCCAAAATTTCTTGGAATCGGATCTTCTTCTCCTCCGTCTACAATGGGTCAATAAAAGCTTTTGAGGCGAATCTATTTAGACATCACCATCTCAGAGTCAGAACTTTCTGAAACGCTTCCGTCTGCAAATGACTCAAAGTAATTCAATAACTGGTCTTCTAATAACTTGATCTTCTTTTCGTCTGTTTTGGCCTAGTCAAGATGTGAGTGATTAGGATGAATCATCAACAGTTTCTAAATTAAAACTCACCTGTGCTTCCATGACTTTGATGGCAAATCTCAGATCTTCCATGTCATGGGTGAGGTCAATCGCCTCATTGAGAGGAGGGATGTACTTGTCAAAGAGCTGCAGTAATTCTGCGTCTGGGGTTGGTTCAGCCTTTCTCTTACCGAGCCAGGCGAGAGACGATGCAATGTCCTCTAGATATTTTCTGAAAAGCGGATCTTTGCATTCTGTAATGGTCAGATCATCTCTGTTTTCATGCGAGAAAGCACACCTTCGATCTGTAAACCGATCTTTTCAGGGTTTTGGATGTGGGGGATGATGGTGTTATACAACCACCATATGAAATTGACGTGGCAAGCTTCTGTACCGCGGCCTGCCAATGCATTGTATTCCGCACAAGCTCTTCTCAACTGTCTTTGTAGGTCAGAACATTGGGGATTTTAGAACACTCACAGAGGGTTGTATTCGAGTGCGACGATGTACTCCTTGATGATGACCTCCAGGTTCTCTCTGATGAGCCCTCTTGACATGTCTGTATCAGGCTTCTAAGCTTCATTAGATGGGACTCTGGCCAACGAACTTACATATTGCGGGAAGGTTTTCTTGACATTGTCGAAGAAGGGGATCATGTATCTCAGATAAAAGTTGATTGAGACATCATCATACACTCGTTTCTGCTCAAGCTGGATTACGAAATCCTTTAAACCTTCAGTAGTGTCCTTCATGTGATGAGCAACGAGCAACCAACACTGGAGAGGCCAATAATCCCTCTCTGAACAGTAAGAAAAGAGGAGATCGCCAAAGACATTCCATTCTGCTGGATCTAACTGAGCCAAGATGTCCGGAATGATGGACAAATCTGAGGAGTACTTGATGCTCTGTACATGTTATCAAATAGACGCACAAAGATCACCTCTAAAAGCTGTCTTGGATGGAGTTTGTATGAACTCGAAGATGAGAGGGTGCTTCTTGAAGACGGCATGTTTCAGAATGTCAAACAAACACCCGCATTCGTCAAACTGAAGTCCCCGCAAATTCATCGAAAAGAGTACCACCCTTTTCGCCCGTGGGAATGTCAAACGAGCTTATTTGAAGCATTCGTAAGTGCAACCTTCCGTCGCTTGCTGACTTGTTTTCGATTCCCGCGAACAATAACAGTTAATAGTTTATCGGACTCCGCATTTACAACTTTGTAGACGGTGGCGCCTATGACATGCGCCAATCAATGACGGTTCGTTGTAAAGGGTTTACAAAAATACAACCAAGAATCTTGCTTTTTATCTTGTTCACAACTTCGGTGTTGAGTTTCTGGCCTCTTCGAGCTTGTCGCGGTACAGCTTCTCGGCTCTGGTCCACACATCGGATTGCCCGCAGACTGCCAAGTGCTCCAGCAATAAACTGGAGAACTCAATGGAGCTCTCCAATGGGACCAGTGATGGAAGATGGTCGATCGCGATGACGTCCAAAGGAAGTCCGTTCTCGTTGACTCTGACGGTGGGTTGTGCGAAGGTGGTGGAGGTGTTGTAGATGGGTATGGGGTTGTGGGGGTTTGAGGTGTCACAACTGACATCTACAACGACGGAGAGTTTACGCTCGGGGAGCGCGGCGAGTTCCTTGTTGTAGAAGGGGGCGATGGGCTTAGAGAGATAGATGCAGTTGACAAAGATGTCATGCTGGCCGATCTGAGGGAATGGTCCTCCCACCTAACATTTTCTTAGAAAAGAAATACAGATTTCAGCAAGAGATGGAGAGATCATCACCTTGGTCTCCTCCAAATCCCATTGTGTGATGTTGGCTGCTGGAAGGCCTGCACGTTGGGCGAAATCAACGGCACCCTTTCCACAACGTCCAAGAGCACCGATGACGAGGACTGTGGGAAGTCTTCCTGCTTTAGCGAGATCATTCTTTACATCAGCGACTAAAGCATCAGAGTCGGCGTAGTAAGTTAGTGGACCAGTCTATTTTTGGATCAGAACAGAACGAAAAGAGTTATATACCTGCTCCTTGCTGCTCTGTTGGTGTGTCCAGGCTTTCAAACCGGCGGCCATTCCAATGAATCCTGCGGAACGTCCAAAGGCGGCGACACGTCTTCCGCTGGCGTCCATTAAGAACTCGAGATCGAGCAGAAGACCATTTCCTTTGTCAAAACGTTGAAGGAGCTCTCTCCAACCTCCTTGGTACTTGTAGCAGTGGGCAAAGTAAACATGTGTGTGTACCAGAGGCTTGTCATCTTCGGGGAGCTGATGATTTTCAGAACCAAAAACATTCAGATGACGAAGCAATTACCTCTTTCAAACCGAGAATCACGTTGTCGAGAGGAGCTGTTCTCCAGCTGCCAGTTGGAACAAGTTCTGCCCCAGCTGCTGCATAGTCCTCATCACGAACGCACCTCTCAGTGGATCTCTCGACAAGGACCTGGGACTGTCAGTAGGGGAAATGTTAGAAAATATAGCACACCTTGTGTCCACGCTCTGTCAAGTATTTGATTTGAGAGGGTAAGAGGGGTGTTCTGCGCTCGAGTTCCTTGACTTCATCACGAAGCCAGAATGTAACGGGTGTATTGGTGACAGTCATTTTGAAAAAAAGCTAGGCGGTTTCTCTACCAATGTGATGTTTGTGTGTTCTTTGTCCTATGAAGAAATAGGACATCCAATGGCTCGATGCCCTTTTGAAAATGATGTGATTGTGTTTTTCGGGTTTGAGATCGGGGAACTGAGGATTCCCAGGAATAGCATTGTCCGGATTCTGATTACGCGGTAAGAGACGTGAACATACCGCAGATTGTAATTAACGGGATTGAGGCAGATTCCTTCCTCTTTTCCCGGACTTCTGTCACAAAGTATGGGGAAATCGAGAACAGCGACCCGACACCGTAAAGAGGAGGATCCGCAGATCGACCCTTACGAATAGTTTTAAGAGGTTTAATGCGAAATGGTTTATGTATGCTCAGAAAAGTATCAACAACAGAAGGCACACCATGATGGCGGGCTCGATGACTGAGATGCCGCCAGTTGGTTTGACGACTGTCGAGGTGGTTGTAGGGGAGGTGGGTGTAGTAACAGGAATTATATTGCCGGGGCCATTCTTTCTCAGAAGAGAGAGGATGTAATCACATCTGCACCCGTATCAGTTACCACTCATATCACTTCACAAAAATACCTTGGCACAGAAGGAAAGGCACCTTGGTAAACGTTTGGTCCTGGAATCAAAAAGGTGTTGTTCGTCGTTGTGTCAAATTTATCCCATTTATACTGACTCTACGAAATGTAAGAATCATGCAGCGGAATTTTGAGCGTACTGTGCTGGGGTTCCCGGTGGCGGTAAAGCTGGACCAAGTAGACACAAAAACATCATTCAAAAGGGTCGCGTTGGGGCTTCAATGATCAGAATGACGTCGTCTGAATCAGCTCCACTCACTCTGCAGTATTGGGCCAATTGTAAACATATGGCTCCTGAGCACCATGATATGTTCCATAAGCGGCATACAGTGGGTTATTCGTGTCAAGATAAGAGAAATAGTAAGTGTAGACGGGAGTTCCATGAGACGCAGCATAACGGGCAATGCCAACATTTCCGCAGTTGAGGAAATACTCCTCCACAAATTTCGTGAAGCTGATCAATTCGGCACTCCTATCATGACGTCATTATTTGTCGACAAATACTGTATATGTCGACGTTGGTTGTACAGAGGTGAAACTCACTTGGGGTCGGCGGTGGGTTCCCAAAAAGAGGGAAAGTTGAACATTGTTGAGAGAGTAGCCCAGGCAGCAGGGTCCACATTATACAAAAGCTGTAATCGGTCCCTCGCATAATCATTGGTACGGTTAGATACATCCTGAGCGAATGGAACGGGGGCTACGAGTGTTCCTTCATCAGCATTGATGCCGATCAGAATGGCACTGTTGGGCTGATGTTTCTCAGAAAACAATGCGATCGGGTGATAATTACCTTGAATTTTCCGGTGGCGAATAATTCCATGGGCTGGTCAGTGAGGAGCGTTCCATCTACAACGGGGGCACCCAAAGGGACAGAGGGCAACTATAAAAACTCAGTTTTCCCGCCTTTTTGTAATTTTAAATTTACCTCGAAAACTACATCAGCCGGAATCTTCTGCAAACAAGCCATTGAGTTAGTGGCTAAACCAGGGCAATATTGGGAATAGTTTTTACTGCTCAATAGGTAATCGGTGACAGCAATTTGTTGCTATCCTCGTGAGTTTTATGCTCTAAGAATGCATACATACAGCTATTGTACTGAAATGCCAACGACCACCACATTCTATAATGGCTCTGTTGAAGTATGGCCATGATGACTCTATCAGCATTTGAGAGCCAACAGCTGCTCCTCCTGCAGAAGGTCCAAATATCGTGATGTTGTTGGGGTCACCTGTAAGATTTGTAAGACTCGTTGTAGATACTGTTGTAGATGATCTACCTCCGAAATACGCGATGTTTGTGTGGGTCCACTTCATAGCAGCTTGTTGGTCCAAGAAACCCTGTCAATATTAGAGGTTGACATTTCGAAAATGTCGACACTCACGTAATTTCCCTTCCCGCCTCCAGCTACAGTTCCAGTGGAGACTAAGAATCCGTGGACACCCACTCTGTAGTTCAGGGCCACGATGATGGAGTTGGAGCGGTTCGCCAAGAGTGTTCCGTTCCAGTCTCCATATCTCCCACTGGTGAAAGATCCACCCTGCCATGTTCAGAATTTCTGAATTTTACAGCTTTTTTACGTAGATGTACTGACGGACTGGCAGTTTAGAGGAAGGGGTCGTATTGGGAGGGAGATACACGGCAAGATATAGACAGTCCTCCTGACCACCTTTGGCTTGAAGGCAGCTCACGAAAGGACCATTCTGGTACACTTTGTTGGAGTAGGTTGCATCAAGAGGAGCTGGTGGCTGTTGATGTCAAATGAGTAAGTGTGGGTAATGATTGACGCACCATGAAACGAAGGGAGCCAACAGGGGGCATGGCAAAAGGGATCTTTGTGAAGGCAATCCCACCATCGACACCAGAATACTCTCCGACAAAGGTGACGTTATTAGGGATGGTCACGCTGGTCAGCTGGGCTGCCGCGACAGAGAGGACCAAGAGAGAGAGGAAGTGTTGCGTGGTGAGCATCTCTTGGAAAATGTATCAGTGAGAAGATTTCAAAAGCCCGCGAAAAGGCATAACACGGTAATAAATCACGGTAACTGTTCTCTTTCCCCTGTGGCATTCCCACGGCGATTGAATTATTTGAAATAATTTTTAGTCAAATATTGACTTTTGATCTTTGGAACCGCCACGGGCATGCCAAATAGTTGGAGAACACCAATGGCACCACACGGCCAACAATCAAAAGAATCATGAAACTGAAGAGTTGCAGCGCCGCGGGATGACAAATTCACCTCTACAGTCAATCCAAGATTGTCGACGTCCTGGATTCTGAAGGTCTGAGAGCAATGATTTATTTCCGTTGTACATTCAAAGACCAAGAGTAGAATTCAAGTGATGCACCATTAACATGAGGTCTTCAATGTTTCTCATTTTTTATTTTATCGGGGGCTATCGTGTGGCACCTTGTGGCCCGCTTTCCTCCGATGACGTGGCATTCTCCGAAACACCCTGTACACTTCAGTTTCATTTTCCCGCCAAAAGGGATGACCCACCCCTCGCCTTCAAGGCTTCAAGTCCTTCAGAAAGACGACAAGTGCTGTGACGTTGTCGTTTGTTTTTCTTCGAATTGCTTCTTCAACGAGTGATCTTCCCACCAAGTCCACACCTGTCTGCGGGAGGCTATTTTTAACAAAGTCGCAGGCGTCTTGATACTACAATCTTCAGTTGTAGATCACCAAAAGATTTTGGCGGGAAAACCATCTCAAATCCAACCGACGAAATTTCGAGGAAAACTCACGTTGATCACGTCCCACAGCCCATCTGTGGCGAGGATGAGGAACTCATCATCTGCATTCCTCTCATGTACGGAGATGGCGGGATCAGCGATGACGATCTTGTCCAAGCCGTTGTCACCGATACTTCTAGAAACGGACAATATTCCGTTCACCCGCCACGTCCCGAAAGCCACGACAATTCCTGGAAAAGTTTGAGCGGTGCGTTGTAGATCGTGAGATGACGAAAGATAATTATCGTTGTAATTTTTGGATGTTTTCGCATAGATTCCGATCGTAAAATTGTTCTATACAAAGGCATTTTGGTTGCAGTAAGTATACCACATCCCCGCTGCACAAAACATATCTCCGGAGATATGTCTGCCGCCAAAACTTCACCTCTACAACACAAAATGGTGCTGGTCAGCCAAAAAAAATCCGCATCACCAACTATAGATTATAAAGTTGATTACCTCCAAGTTGTTCAATCCTTTCCTTTTCTTCTGGTTTGCCAGGAATATGTGAGTATGAAAGTACAGATGCGACCCCCTTGCGGCTGATCACGACCTGTACACGTCAATCTACAACAGCGGTGACGTCATAGGGTCGGGTGGTTGAAGTGTCGTACCTCTGAATCTCCGACATTGGCGACGAAGATCTTGTCAGATGTCAAAATGACAGATGCTGATGTCGTCCCGGCATTGATGAGATTCTTCGTTGCAATCGCGTTAAATTCAGTGTTCGTACGTAAATAACCGCGCCGTAGCGCCCCCACGAGATTGTCTTGGGTCCACTATGATCTGTCAGTCTACACTGACATTTCCATGAAATTTCGTGGAAAATCACCCCGAGGCCGGACATTTCTTCGTATATGTTATAGTGAAGGTGGATTCTGGTGTATTCTGCGGCTGCTTTGCCAGAATGTCCATCATAGACACCAAAATAAGCCTGTTTTTCTCAGCATCTACAACGCCATTTTTTCCAATATTTTTGTTGTAAATGAAAGATCGAGGAAAATCCACCTGGTGTGGAGCGTCAAGACCGATCAATAGATTCGGGTAGGGCAAGATCAAGCGTTGGTCCTCCATACTCTTCCTTACGCCTTGGGAAGCGTAACTATTTCCCTCAACTCCGATGTCCGTATTCACATATTTGTAACTCCGCCTCTCTGTCTTCATCTTGTCCGTCACCGCTTTGATTTGAGAGCGTAAAGACACACAATCTACATAGGACACTGGAAACATGTCCATCTGTCATCTGTCATTCCATGAAATTTCATCGGAATTTCACGTACAGATTTCTGGCTGTCGGGGTTGTTGGTCTCGTGCTCGTTTGTCGATTTTTTCATGTGGAAACGGCCCGATAGAGGGGATATAGGACTAGATGACCCCGAGTCACTGTGTTGGCTCTCGACACTGTTCATCAGCTCATTAGAATGCTGTGTCCTCTCTTCTTTCTCTTGTGCTTCCACCTGAAATTGTCGATATCGTGATGACGTGGCATTGTGTTATTTTGGTGCAGAAAGACTTTTTTGAATAAATGGCCAAATATTGCAGAGTTTGGTCAGATTCCCCCACTTCTCGGTAATGAACACGTTTATTACCGAGATTCTTAACGTGGTGTGGGGAATCTGACCAAATCTTGCAATATAAGAAAATCACATTTTATTGCGGGAGTTGCAGAACACCAAGTGTTGTGCACCTTTCTCAGGACAAAACATACTATCGGGAATGATGACGTCACCACATCTCTATCCTTACTTGATCTTGGGTCATGATTAACTTTGCCAAATGTTCTTTGGAAGTGATCTCGTCCACTGTCTTTCTGATAATGGCATAGTCATCTGCGGTCAGAGCACCAGTTCCGTATACCTCATGATAAGCAAAGTCTAATGCGACTGCACGTGCACCTGGAAGAGGAACTCTCCTCATAGATGCCAACTCTGATTTACCGACAGCCATCATGTTATTGATAGATTTGTACATGGCAAGTGATCTGCATATGAGTCACTCGATCATTGTATTGTCTGGAAATGTGAAAGATAAAGAACATGGATAACACCGGATGATAAAACAATATCACCACCGACCTTTCTCTGAGGTCACTACCAAGAGGGGGAGGTTTTCGCATTCTTCTCTCTGGCTCGGCTGGTGGTCCCATATTACCGGTTGGTGGCGGTGAGGTTTCATATTCAGAGTTTGAATTAGGAAGAGAACCTGTATTATCGTTCCTGTCCATCGTAGGGGAAACTGTTACATTTTAGAGGATTGTCAACGTGAGTGAGCTCACTGGGAGGAGTTCTTAACGGACTTGTTGGACTAGTTGTCCCTGACTTCTTTGCCATGTTTGCGAGTCTGGCTAATTGAATCTCGTTCATTATGCCAGAAAACTGTAAATGTGAGCCCAACAAAAGGAGGAAACCGCCTCTATGTCATTTTAGATAAAATAAAGAGTCGAAAATACGCCCAAATGGAGGATGAGGAAGTTGGAAGTTGGCAATCCTCTTCCTCTATTCGTGTTCTGTGACATTCTACTCACTTATATAAAGCTTCTGCCTCTCGAGGCCGACTGAAAGAACTGGTTAATATGATATATTGGGCGTTGTTTTTAATTTTCCAACAGCGGTTTGTCGGTTCCAAGTCGAGAATTGATGATCTCAAGATCTGAAGCCTTCACTTCTATCTGAACTCTTTTTTAGGTTCGAGCCGTGTGTTGTCCTCTCGAAGGAGGTGGTGAGTGGAGCTCTTTTTACTTCAAATTTTTTGCGTTCATAGAACGCTTTATTTTCGTGAGAGCGGTGACCAAAGGCTCGCAATGTGCAACAGTGTTTCCATAAAGACAGTGTCACCAGCTGCCGTCGTACTTGTGTGGTTCACCTCCATAGTTCTGCTGGACATACATTGTCCTTTGTAAAATGTACAACTGTAGTGGTGACGTCACGGTGGTAACAGGGTGTCGCAGAACATGGAGCGTTCTTCAATGCCAAGCCAGAACGTGAATCAGAATCAGAAAGAAGAAATGAACTTCCACTGCCCATCATTCAAGCATGACGTTTAATCTGAAGAGTTTTATCTGATCTGCAGATCATCATCGTCGAGAATCACGCCTAAAAGCAAATAAGCAAAGACAAAAACAACCTTCAAAAGATTTTCTCAGGGTCAATAGTATTAGAGAGTATTTCCTGATACTTAAGAGGACAAAAATATGCCTGTCCTTTGTGCCAGCAGGTGGAAAATATCCTGAAAAAGGATATTTGGAAATTCACCCATCTCTTCGGTCATTACCACGATCATTTGAACCCTCACTATACCTTCGTTTATTGTCTCTATCATCTAATTTTCTTAGAGGTCACACCCGAATCTGCTATCGAACATCAATCGAGATCTTACCATCACGATCTCTTTCATTGCTTCTCTTGTAAGAACCTATCAGATTTCATTGCAAATCCTGGTACAAATGTGGAGAGCTTGCCTCTGCTTGGGGGTCGATCAACAGTAAGGAGTGTGTCTGAATAGGAGAAGTCTCTATATCTGTCTTCAGAGGTATACAACACGTCTTCTGCTATGGAGTACTGCATGATTGTGAAATGGAGCCGCTGCGAAATTTTCCTCACAGAACGAGCGATTTGGCTGGTTGTAAAGTAATAACTCATCGTACGGAAACCAGCCATCTATCACAAACACTCCACCAAACAACACCCTTTTAGAGGTGAGATAGTTGGAATTGACCTGAATCGTGAATCTGGTTCAACATTCAATTCGGATCAGGTACTATTAATACTTGGCTTTTTGTTCTAAATGAAGAAAAAGTCTCGTGACCGTTAAGATTTTTTGTTTCACCGAGGAACAGGTACTGTCTCTATCCGTCAATGTGTGACCCAAAGCTCAATGTAATTACTTTATTCGCCTTTAGATCTTTCTGGTGGTATCAAGCTTGAGCTGTAAACAGCTTCCACACCATCTTGTAAAGCTCTTCCTGATCTCTGCTCACAGGCCAGAACATAATCCTGTGGTCGGCCGGATAGAAGGTGAACTCTTCTGGTATCTCTTGATCGGGTTGAAGGTATTCCTGACTTGGGTTAGACACTGACAATATCGTACATTTGATGGAGGATATTTCCTCGCAATTACAGCTCAAAGTCTGGGGAGAGTCTTACCTCTGAGAAGGCTAGGTTAAGTGATACAGTTGTGGGGAAATATATCGGCATATCTTTCACCTCCAGATAGACCGCTTCCATTGCCAGTTGATCGTTCGACTGCACAAATCCTATGCATCCAAATCAGCACATATTACACGTGGATGTCAACCACCTCCGGGGAAGGTCGAGTAACTCATCTGTTTTTGAGAGGGGATACCTCCAGTCACAACAGTCTTCACATGGTTGTGGTTGATGGACATCAAAGTCGAAAACGATGCACACGCAGAGCCACAGTATCCATTTGTCAGAAGAAGGATCTGGATTTGTCGGTTTGGAAGATTGTGTGCACGATCTGGTTGTCAAAGCCAAAACTTTGTTTTAAACGCCATTGGTACAATAAATTGTTTGGTACCTCTTCAAAACTTCTCTTCTCTCCATTTTTCCATGGGTTTTTAGGGTAGGTCAACTCACAATACTTGTCATCAAATAAAAACTGTGCCGAGTATTTTGATGTGACATTGCCGCGAGTCCTCTGTGGTGTGTCAGTGCCATACTGTGATGGCACACTTACCGAGATGGGTGAGTACCACGCTTCTTTACCGAGCGTCTTCCACGATGAAGGGCTGAAAGTCTCGTCCGGAATGGTCTTGGCGCTATTCACAAGAGCATCTGTCAGATCGTTGTAGATAAGGTCATATATCATAGGGGGTGGGGAGGCAGTCTGACAGGTGTCAGAGATCACATGGATTGTGACAACTCACCAGATATTGTATGAGGAAAAACACTTCACAGACGACGCCCCCTCCATTGTTAGAGAGATCTATGATGAGCCTCTTGTGTTGTTTTGCGGGCAAAATGGAGTTGAGTATGATGGAAACTTCCTCATTAAAGCTCGGAATGTTGATCAGTAACGTCTCAGGATCGTACTCAAGCTCTTTAACCTTCGTGACGTCATTCTCTGTCATGATGACATCACTCACTTTTGGATTGTCAAGAAAGTCCCTCTTGGCTTCTGTATGAGGTCGTGGGTGATGCGGTGGTGAATGAGGTGATGCTCCGCATCCGTACAGTGGATTCTTGGCTGAAAGACTTAGTATTGTATGGAGTTATCCTTGATATATGCGCACTTAGTGGTCTTGCTACCCAGGGAATGGTGATATTTGCGCCGTCTACAAAAGTGAAAGTCAAAGGTTCGGGTTTGTTCCCGTCGCCTTCTGCTGCATATCTGATCGTAAATGGGCTTCTCGTCCCAGAGAACATCCTGTTAAATTCGACCGATGGGTCTACAACGAGTCAATTGAAGCTTGTAGTAGTCCTTGGGAATGTACCTTTTGAGATGCGTGGATGTGTGATGGCATAATCCATCAGGTATTGCGTCGCAGGTTGACCGTTGATGGTCAGAATCTGCTTTCTAGTGTGCATGTAGACCTGATACGCTGAGCTCTCATTAAATCCAATTTGAAACAAAATAGACTCGCTATTCGCAGGACCGAGTGGCCAAGGCCGCAGAACACTTTCATACTTCCACCGTTTCGAAGTCACGCACCTTGTAAGACCAGAGATCTGAACGGTGAGCGATGGTGTCAGTGTACACATCCGCGTTTGGCCCTTCAAAAATTAACCTCATTTTGCCTGAGAGGCTCACCTTTTGCGGTAAGCACATAGGGCTGTATCCAAGATATCTCAAAGCATTGGGGCTTCGTCAACTGTGTGTGGGCATCTGCAAGGTTGTTGAAGACGCGATCAGAGATCATCTGGTAAAAGTTGAATGCACTGATATTCTTGTTCAAAGTCTCGATCTTGAGCTTTTCGAACTCTGCATCGATGTTGATTCTGTGGGTGTCAACCGAAGTGGGATCTGCATGTTTACACACTTGATGTGAACAAAAGGTCCTTGTTTGGGCGAGTCTCTCACGAGATCACGAAAGGGATATGCCTTCATCAGGAATTGAGATGTCTCTAAAACTTGCTTTTTCACTTCTTCTTTGATCGGAATCTGCCATTTAGTTAACATCAAATCGCAGCCAGTAAAGTCTCACAGCCTGAATGCATTGCCACATTTCATCGGCCTCCACATCGGAGCCATTGAGACTCCAACAGTTATCGGCTACGGTCAGACCCACCAGCAGGGCAAAGAAGAGCGTTGTCGCTCTCATCTCGCGGGAGAAAATGAATAAACTTCGGTTTTGGAAAAGAACTGACATACCACAAACCGCCTTTGACAGCTGCCTCTGTCATTTCAAATGCCACGGTATTGCTTTTCTCTCATCGCAAAACAGCACAACGAACAGCCGAATTAGATAATACGCCTCTTTTTAAATGGTGCTGAAATAGACTTGATCAACAACGCTTGCAAAAAAGGGCAAAAGATGGCCCCTGCGAGGTTCGAACTCGCGATCCCCAGTTTACAAGACTGGTGCCTTACCACTTGGCCAAGGAGCCTGAATGAGTCGCGAAGTCATAGTGCGTTTGCAGTTATTAATTCTTATATCATATTGTGCTTGTAAATTTGGCAATACATCCTGTTGAATGTGCAAATATTGCTTCTGAAATGAAGCACCAAAATACTTCGATAAAAATGCAAAAGTTGGCCCCTGCGAGGTTCGAACTCGCGATCCCCAGTTTACAAGACTGGTGCCTTACCACTTGGCCAAGGAGCCTTGATGTTTCTGCGCTCAAAACTGGCCGTTTCAACAATCTCTCTTTATAGTCTGATTCTTGGGGCTGGTGGTTTCTTCTTCTTTTTCTTGGGTGGTGTCTTGGCATTTTGTGTGATGCTCTGGACACTTTTGCTGTTGTTGCCCTTCTTCTTGGGCGGCGGAGATGGTGGAGGCGATGGCGCCGCTACCTTTCTCTTTTTCGGCGTGTTCTTTTGTCTGGCTACGGGAGGGGAGGGGGAGGGAGGGAGATTGGACCGCCTTTTTTACGGAT
>MZNV01000792.1:0-10616 GCA_002081555.1 Protostelium mycophagum | reverse complement strand
CAGGTGACGACACGCTCGACGTCTCGAAACGTCGATGTCTAATACACACATATTAACTCATTACAGGTTTAGTGGTCCTCATTTTACATATCATTCATTCTTTTTTGTAAAGAACCTTTCACAGGTAAGAGCGCTCTTACGTATAAAAGTATTCGCCTCTTGTATGAGACTGCGGTGTGGATTATTTGTTAGTTTCTGATAGATTATAATACAGTATGCCCACCCCTAAGGAGAGATTCGCAGCAAGTGTTCGAGAGGATGAACCGCATGCATCAGATGCAGACATCAATGATCAGTGGTTCACAGAGGCAAAGAATGTATGGCGTGCCCAGAACGCCATCGGTGCCAGTGAGTCTTCTATATATCTGCGGAGTGTTCTCGTTACATTCTCATTGCAGCGTCGCTGTGCTGTTGGCCTCGACTCATCTTCGCGGGCGTTACATACCGATTAGACCTCTAAGGTTGTAAATTCGATCCTCACCGCTGACAACTGTTTTGCCACCTCATCGTCTCCGATTTTCAGATCCGATAATTTTGTTTCAAACAAGAAAATTAGGTACAGAAGTTTAATTTGTTACACTCCCTCCTTATCTTCTTGTTCCTCATGATCGTAAGGAGCGGGCTCTGAACTCTCGTGTCCATAACTCCCCTCCATCTCGCCTTCACCCTCACTCTCCGAATAGACTTCGTCAGTCGAATCATCGTATCGCTCATAGGCCACTTCATATGATTCGTCCTCCACCGTTCCCAGAGGGTGTGATGATGACAGAGTACTGTCTTCATGGTTGTCTAAAGAGACAGAACGGTGTTCTGGAGATTCAGAAAAGTTGGTGTCCAGTAAGGTCCCGTTTGAGCGCGAAGATGAGAGTTGTTTGGAAGACGTCAACTTCTTAGAGGTGCTCAGTCCGCTGGCCACTGTCCTATCGGAATTGGTCAAATGTCGTGACCCATTCAGCCTCCTTTTGCTCCTGCGCGTTTTTTTGAGCCTCTTCGGTGCGACAAGGTCTTGATACATATCAGTGAGAAGGTTGGAGATGGCATCCATACTGGGACGATTTTCCGCTGTCAAGAAGCTTTTCAAGGTCAGCAATTATCGTAATTTTCAATGATTTTATTTGACAATGACTCACCATCTCCTGGCAATATCTTTAATTGGTGGTGTCCATCTGTCAGGGTCTGTTAGGGTCAGTCCGTTCGGGACGCCCGTCGTAACCTGTGTGTGTCAGACGCATTATTGTCAGGAGAATCTCACTTGATATTCGTTCATGTAACTCCAAGGAACACTTCCTGCTGAATGAGCCTTGGGAGATCAGTCAACATAATAGGTATTCATACAACTACCTCCCACAGTAGAACACCAAAAGACCATACATCTGATTGTGTACTGAATTGTTTGTGCGAAATTACTTCAGGTGCCTGATTTGTTCAAAATTCGAAACATTAAATTATTTTCCCACCATCCACCTAAGAGAACAAGCATCAAACTCTTGTTGAGTTGCAGGCTCATCTGATCTCCCTCTGGTATGGCTCAAGTCGCAAATCTTTGCAATATAAGTTTCTCCCGAGTGACGTCTGACCAGGACGTTGCGAGCTCTGACATCACAGTGAACATAGTTTGATATATGGAGATAGAATAGCGCTCCAGAAACCTCTGATAACCTGATATTGATCAGTCGACAGGACTTGTGATATGGTTTACATTTTCAGCATGACCTCTTGGTGGATGTCAGGCTCTTTGCGGACGAGGTCTTGGAGTGTCCCTAATTCGAAATATTCCATCACCAAATATTCTTCTGAACCATGAGAATATCGACCCAAAAATTGTACCACGTTCGGATGGTGTATTACCTGTTATTTTTAGTGTCCAAATAAAGGAGAGAATATTCATTCAACTCACCGACAGCATCTCTCTCTCTTTGGCAAACAGTTGTTGAGAAGCAAGACCTTCTCTTGCCTTCTTCATTGCAACCAACTTTGATTCTAGATATACTCCAACATAAATACCACCTTTTTTATCAGACATATAAGAACAATTCAAACGAAGCTAGCTTACCAGAATTGCCGGCAATTGCATTTCTAATGACGATTGTGCCGGAGGGTATGCGTTGACCTTCTTTCACCTCAAAAGATTCTAATTCTTTTCCATATTCGTCGATGGCTTTGACCATGTTTCTTCGACGTTTTCTGATGTAAACGATTGCAACAAGAGTAGATATGAGGGCCAGAACTGTAGTACCAACTATGACGGAAGCAATGATAGCAGCCTATAATGTTTCATGAAAGAAGTAAGCGAATGCTCCATCTCACCTTGGGAACTTCTGTGTTCACCACCGGTTTCTGAGCAATGAGCGAGAAGTTAGTCAGGTGGTTACATTGACATGTGACGTTCTCCAAAGACACTTGCACTACCAGACATCCCGTGTTTTGCCATGCTGTCGCGGTTTCATTCCAATGTTGGCAGGAAAAAACTATAAATCAGCTAAATAATTCTAGATTATAACGGATTAGTGGATCATCTGCTATTGAAGGTTTGAAAGATATGGTTATCTTAAACTCACCGAAGCCTGAAGACGGCAAATCATTAAAAGGAATCACTACTGTCACCAGACCCGTTATGTTGCTGGTTAGGTTCTGTACTTCTATGATTCCTCCGGTGTTGCTGTCGATCAGAGATAGTCCCGTAACATTCGAAAGCCTGGTGATAATATTAATACCAACTGAAATAATTAGAAACAGTGGCGTAAATGACTCACAAGGAAGTCTTGTCTTTCTGCACAAAGGGGTTGAAGTTATAAGACACCAGCATCACTGATGATGATACATTGTATGCCAGCTTGATCACCATCAGTCGATGAATATTTATCCTCGACTCACCAGATCGATAACTTTGCTAGGAATACTACCTGCCGTCCTGATACTGTCAGATCATATTGGGAATTTAACATACCTTGAATACGTCTGAAAAGCTACAGAAGTCTGAGATGTATTTTTTTGTGGCCTATCGAATCCAACTGAGAGTAATGGAGATTCACTCTGAAAAGACTGGATGCTCTCATTTTTTAACAATCCAGACACAACTCCTGCTATTAGGCTGAAGAATGCTTGTGAATTATTGGGGTCAAAGCTATCACCGAGGCTAGATAAGATGCGCTGAATGATATTAACATCTATGCACTTTTTTGAATTCAAAAATAACTTGCCAGAGCTTCCGTAGCAGAGGGTGAACCTCCATAAATCAGAGCAACTTGGGCTTGCGCCACTGAATAAGGCGCTCCATTGTTAATCACAACTTGATTCGTATAAATAGAATAATTCTCTAATACAGCTGGCTGTGTGCTGACGATCTTTTGGAAGATGATGGCCAACTGCCGAGTGAATTTCAAATTCCACAATAAATATTAACTCACCACAAAGGAACTCAAGGATGGCTCCGTATTAGGAGAGTCCGTAATTCTGAAAGCAACAAGTTGTCGAACATCTCTTCTCCTGCTGACTGTTGTTTGCGAGATTAATTCAATACGGCTGACATTGACGCCGAGCACCTGTGACACCGCAAACATGAAATATGTAGCGTTGACAGGGTTATCCAAGACTACCTAATCTTATAAGAACATTGTAACCTGAGAGTTCAAGAGTACTTGAATTTACCTGCAGCAAAGTGGAATTCGCTTGCAGCGGAGGGCTCGATGTTGTCATGGTATACACCGTTGTAGTTTGTAGCATTGTAGTGGTCTCTCCAATCGTGGAGCTGTACGCGATGGTGCTACTCTGAGCTTCCGTTGAACTGTCGGCGATTGTAGTCGTCTGCGCTTCTGTGGTGCTCTGTCCTTCTGTAGTGCTCTGGGCCTCTGTAGTGCTTTGTCCTTCTGTCGTGCTCTGTACTTGTGTACTGGTGTGAGCTTCAGTTGTAGACTGGGCCTGGGTTGTACTCTGCACTTCAGTTGTGGACTGCGCGATGGATGTACTTTGGGCTTCTGTTGTGCTCTGTGCTTCTGTTGTGCTCTGTGCCTCTGTTGTACTTTGTATTTGTGTTGTAGATTGCGCCTCAGTCGTGGATTGAGCCTGTGTAGAGGATTGATCCTCTGTTGTCGACTGAGCTTGGGTTGTACTCCCCGCCTCAGTTGTGGACAGTGCGATTGTGGTGCTTTGTACTTCTGTTGTGCTTTGTGCCTCTGTCGTACTCTGCGCCTGTGTCGTGGATTCAGCCTCTGTTGTAGATTGCACTTCTGTTGAGCTTTGGGCCTGTGTGGTACTTTGTGCCTCTGTTGAACTTTGTGCTTGTGTTGTGCTCTGCTCCACAGAAGTAGAACCATATTGTGTAGATGTCTGAGCTTCTGTACTCGATTGTGCTTGGGTAGTTGATTGTCCTTGTGTGGTAGTTTGTGCTTCTGTCGACGACTGGGCTTGTGTCGTTGTTTGTATCTCGCTAGACGTCTGTACTACAGTCGTGCTCTGTTCCTCCGATGTAGTCTGAAATATGGATGTTGTTTGGAACTCCGTCGATGTTTGTGCCTCCGTAGAACTTTGCACTTGTGTAGAACTCCACACCTCTGTTGTTGATTGTACTAGTGTGGAGGTCTGAGGAATCGATGTTGTCTGTACTACAGTTGTAGTTTGTACATCTGTCGTGGTCTGAAATGCGGTCGATGTTTGTGCGACAGTAGAACTTTGCACTCTTGTGGAGCTCCACGCCTCTGTTGTTGACTGAAATTCCGTTGAAGTCTGAGGAACTGTTGTTGTTTCCTGGATTACAGATGAAGTTAATGGCATTGTTGTAGTTTGCTGAACTATAGTTGAAGTGGCTGCCTCAGTAGTAGAGTAATATTCTGTACTAGTTTGAATCATTTTTGGACATCCCACATAGGGAAATGATATCGCTGGTGAGCGACCGGTGTAGAAAATATATGCATCAAAACCGAATCTGGTGTAGGTGGTGACGTTGCCGGAGAGAACTCCGTCGCTAGTAAAAGTCGTACATCCTGGTGTAGAGACGCATCTGAAGGCCGAATCTACCAGAGATATTGCGCCGTACCCGTATGCCAGCGGACATCCTTGGGGATACATGTTCTTTTGAAGTACGAATGCCGCCCCATTGGAGCACATATAGTAGATTCCATATTGGTTACAAGTGAAGACCAAACTGTAAAGAATTGTTCCGTATTGATAAGTTGTAGCTCTATTGATGGCCAGATTGCCTGTGCTGTCGAAAAACAAAGTCATATTATCGGCTGATGCTCCGGCCAAGCTGAGTGAATCATTGGTATACTGTGACATCTGCTTTGTGGGGTTGATCAACATAAGATTGTAAGAGACTATGTACACCTGTCCGTTTTGACAGCTGTACAGATTTCCTGTCATGGTGCAGTTTGGTCGTAATGAGTAGAAAGCGTTCTCTTCTGCTGAGACCGTAACGTTATTATACGCCATGAGGCCTGAATCTGTGAATCCGCTGCATACTCCACTCCAACTGATACATCTTCCCACCATTGAATTCACATTTGTACTGCTCCATACTTCCAAGCGGGAATTGGAGTCCATATTCGGCAAGATGTCAAATTCTGCGCCGGTATTGCAGCTTAATACATTTCCGGTATTAACGCATATCGGATTTCTGATGAAAATGGTAGTACCCATTGAATAATAATAATAAGTTGGGCCGTACATTCCAAAATAGTTGAAATTGTCTGATGGACCTGCTCTTAAAATCCCATTTGAATCAAATGATGCGCAGCCCGTGGTATTATAACACGCCTGTGCACATATGATGAGATCTGTGGAGGGTGCCACTCCCAAGAATGTTCCGAAAGAACTCGTAGAATTGTAAAAGTTGTAGCTGTCATCGCCGCACTGGATAACCGACCCGGCTAGTACGGTGCAGGAGGAGGGTGTTTCCCTCTTTTGGAGACTCCGTGGGAGTGAGATGTCTGAAAATAGGGTCGGTCCTTCAAGATGATTACCCTGCGATGATCATCAGATTTCCCAGATCGATGATACCAAATCACTCACTCTCAGGTTGAAATAATACAGCTTCGTCAAAATGTGTTGGAAGGAAGGGATTCTCCCTGACAGCTGCACATAGTTAATCTTTCTGATTATAGTCTCGGAGATATCTCCTCTTCACCCAGATAAAAATGTCAAAATATCTTTTTGGCATTGTTGAGTTCTAACATCATCACCAACAAAAATAAAATGTTGTTCTCCGTTACAATGACAAACTTTTTGTCTGGACACCAAGGAAGTGCATTACCCGAAGATTTGTAGAATTGTTTTGAACAAATTCGGAAATAACAATTCTTTTTACTTGCGCAACTTTTGCCTTGATCTGATTCCCAAGAACTTCTCTCACTATGAAGAAATACTTACTTCATTAGCTGAAAAGTCTAAATATTCGATTTGATTCCATTCATGTAGATCATTCGTGTCGAAAATCGGACCCCGCAATGCGCAATCAGAGATGTCCAATTTTCTCAGAGTAGGCAAAGTATATAAGCCCGAAGGTATTTTTCCCTCTATTCCCTGATTTCCAGATAAAATGAGAGCACTCAATCTCTTCAACTCTCCAATTGTTGGTGGAATCACACTGAAATCGTCACATTTACATTTACACATCGCATCCGCTTACCCGCTCAAATTGTTTCGGCTCAGATCAATGATGTAGCTGTCATCTTCCATATCACAAAAGATGCCGTAATGATTGCAGCCGACAGGCAATGCCCATTGATTAATCCAATATGGTCCTATGCTCTTGAGTTGAAGCTGTTAAGACAGAAGATCACCTCCAAGATGGTCATAAAATCCTTTCAATGCCGCTTCCTCTTCTTTATTGAAAAACTGGGGCGTCTTTAAGGCTGATGTGACAAAGATGAGCATGCAGAGTATCTTCAAGCTCATCTTTGTCCAGTGGACGATGCACCAGACTTGGCTCCTTTAATGTGAAATGCTCGCAGCTTCCAGAAAATAGCGTGAGAGGCAGTTCGGAGAACACGGAGGCAGAATTAGTCGCAACTTTCACTGCTCGTTGTAGATCGATTATCCATTTGTAAATCGAAACGGTATTTGCAATTCAACGACAGCAACATGGTCAAGGACAAACGCAAACGCTCAAAAGAGGAGGACACCAAAGAGCAGCACAATCATCATGCTCGCCATCCTCACCATCGCAGTCGCCACATCGCGGTGTGGCGTCATTGCGTCTTTTAGAGGATGAAAACAACTTACCCCTCCTAGGTCAATCGTCATGTGAAGATGGAAGCAGGTTGGCTTCCTCACCCGAAAAAGGTTCAGAATTATGTCTCCAAAATCAAGGAGGCAGTCGCTGTGAATCCTCACAGCGCACCTCACCAAAGTGAAACAGCGTTAGGTGTCGCCGTAGCTCCTGGTGTTGCAAAGTTACGCGACCTCTATAATACAGATGCAGTCGTGCGGATGTATATGGAAGATATGTTCACAGAAGAGCCAATCAAAGCGATGGAACCTGTAGGTGCGGAGGCAGATACCTCTAAAGGACAGATTCAGAAGACAGATCCTCTGTTCCACCGCCCAAAGAACATGACAGAGTTCCTGCTCATGATCGATTACATCATCCACCGAGCTCCCGTCTACACGTACAAAGAGGACGAGATGATCGGCTGCCCACTGAACGCACTTTTGGATGATTTCATGGCAACACCTTCGGGCTTCGCATTATTCAGATTGCCCCAAGTCAATGCCGTGTTTAAAGAGATCTTAAACAACTGGTGCGTGTTTCTGAGCGGACCAGATTCTCTTGCCGTGCTGCATGAGGATGAAGGTATGCACCATTTTTAATGATGAAAATGTGTTGGTGATAAGAACAGGAGGATGGCTTTCTCCAGCAGCTGTTGAAGCGTTGAAACTTGAGGAGATACAATGTGAGGAGGATCAACCTTTCAAGTAGGTTTTTCCTTGGAAATTTTGGTGAAAATTCTCCACCATGTCGACGTAAAATAGAGGATTCCGTTCTTGGAACGACTTTTTCACCAGAAAATTCAAGGAAGGGGCGAGACCCATAGCTGGGGGTACAAGCAATAAGGTCGTTGTAGATGTCATATCGAAATTCCCCTGAAATTTCACAGATCATCGCGTCATCTTGCGAGTGTACATTTTACCACAGCCAGACGGGTGAGTCACATTTTAAATTTTTCTAAAATACGTTACCAACCGTGAATCATCGCGGTTATAACCGTGACAAATGGTAATGAGAGCAGGTGTTTCTCTGAGAGATAAGTTTTGGATAAAGGAACAACCTTATTCGCTGATGGACATGCTGCACAACGACCCCAGGGCTCACCGTTTTGTTGGCGGCACAATCTTTCAGGCATGTACACGTCATCATTGTAGATTGACAATCCACAGGCTTTTCTGTCTGCCACGTCATACCATCGCTGGCACAGTCCCATAAACGGTCAAGTTGTCGACGTCCAAAATGTCGACGGGACTTACTATTCTGAGACCGAGTCTCAAGGTTACGACCCCGCTGGACCCAACCTATCCGAGGGATATCTAACAGCCGTTGCAGCGAGAGGCATCATCTACATCGAATCGGATGATAAAGACATCGGATTGATCGCCATCATCTACGTGGGCATGAGCGAGGTCAGTTCTTCAAGTCATCAACTATCGCATCTGATGACGTGTCAGGTGTCCTCTGTGATCTTCACAGCCAAGAAAGGTCAGAGGGTCAACAAAGGAGACGAACTTGGCTACTTCCAGTTTGGAGGTTCCACGCACTGCATCTTGTTCAGAAAAGGTGTGGTGGAGAATTTTGACCACTTCAAACCGAAAGATCCCATCTTGCTTGGAAGTCAGATCTACCCACCGATGTAGCCTCATAAATATATCATTTTATGAATTTTGATATTTAATATTCCAGTCTACAACGAGTAGTATTGGAATAAAAATTGATCTGAATCGCAGATCTTCAGAAGCCTCGGTGATGCTCGGTAAGATACCGAGAAAAACACCTTCCACAATCCAGGGAAGCAAAATATGGGCGCTTCCGCACTCATCTCATTCTCGTGATCAGGAACGAATCTCACAATGGACTCTGAAAGTTGGCTGAAGCATCCTAAGAATATTGCGTGTTACATCTCTCAAATCAACCAAATGGCAGATGCCTCTTATCACTCTTCCTCTACTACAAAAGACATGAGTGCATCAGAACAGAGACTCAGCGTCTCAAAATTCCGTGACCTATACCAAAAGGATGCAGTGGTCCACATGTTCATAGATGCGATGCTGCAGGAAACACCGATCAAAGTGCTGTCGCACAATGGAGCCGATACCTCTGAAGGACAGATGGCAAACCCTCACCTTCTCTTTCAACGACCGAGAAATGCAACAGAGTTCTTCGCGATGATCGATTACGTCATCTCCAGAGCGCCCATCTTCACTTTTAAAGAGGATGAGATGATCGGTTGTCCCCTCAGCACACTCTTGAATGACTTCCTCATGACACCCTCTGGCTTCACCTTATTCAGACTGCCACAGGTCAATGCGGCGTTGAAAGAGATCCTGCAAGAATGGTGCTCGTTTCTAAGCGGACCTGGCTCGCGAGTCGTTTTACATGAGGGAGAAGGTGAGTCATCTTTGAATTTTAAATCATATGAATTGAAACAATTATAATATTTTATTTCTCTGGTCAGCGAATTCAAAATTTATAAAAAATAGGTGGATGGCTTTCTCCACCGGCTAGAAAGGCTCTAAAAATAGATCAAATACAGTGTGATGAAGAGCAACCCTTCAGGTACTTTTCGAAAAACTCGACAGAACATTCCTGATGAATAATGTAGAGGGTTTAATTCGTGGAATGACTTTTTCATCAGAAAATTCAAAGAAGGTTCCAGACCCACAGCTGGAGGGTCGGACAACAAGGTGAGTTGTAGAATCTCCAAATCGTCGAAAATTCCCCTGAAACCTCACAGATTATTGCGTCATCTTGTGAGTGTACATTTTATCACAGTCAAACAGGTAACTATTAGTCGGTTTTTATTTGTGATCTACAGAACCACATTCAAGACAACTGCAATTATGACCCTGATCTCAACACTTACAGATGTGTCCTTGAGAGATAAGTTTTGGATAAAGGAACAACCTTATTCGCTGATGGACATGTTGAATAATGACCCCAAAGCTCAGTATTTTGTCGGTGGCACGATTTTTCAGGTACGTGCACGTCATCACTTTTGAATAAGACGTTGGTTGTAGATTGACACTTTCCACAGGCTTACCTCTCTGCCATGTCTTATCACCGCTGGCATAGTCCTATAAATGGACGCATTGTCGACATACAAAATGTCGACGGAACATATTACTCCGCGACAGAGTCTCAAGGTTACGACCCAGCTGGACCCAATCTGTCCCAGGGATATCTGACATCTGTTGCGGCGAGAGGCATCATCTACATCGAATCAGAAGATGAAGACATCGGACAGATCGCGATCGTATACGTTGGAATGTGTGAGGTGAGTGTTTGGAATATCCGTACATGGACGACAAAGTTCTGATGACGTGTCAGTCACCACCACCCATCAAATCTTGAAAGGTCATTAACCTGTCAATCATTCCAATGTCCGGACATTGGAATGATTGACAGGTTA
>MZNV01000787.1:0-34444 GCA_002081555.1 Protostelium mycophagum | reverse complement strand
GTCTGCGTAAAGACCAAAGAAATATCTCATGCACCTGTCAATCTGTCATATTTTGACATGACGTGACATGCCTTGGTTTGACATATGATGTAATACCTTCCCCAATATCCAACATGGAAGAAAATCATTTCCGCAGAGAAATAATGTCAAAACGAAATCATCCATAATTCTGTCTAAATCATACAATAGTCGCCCCCCTTCCTCTTCTCGTTGTAGACAGAGGGAGGGAGATAGGTTTGCCCTCAACTGTACAGAGTGAATATTGAAGGATTCAAAATAATTACAAGTGAAACAAAACCTTGTTGTCAATGTGATTCCTCAACATATTAAAATCCACCAATTGAAAGGTGTGTCTAGTATGTTCCTATAAACTCAGTCACTTGACATATTTCAAATGGAAATTTCGCGGAGATTTCACGGAAAATTGTCTGGATTATAAACTTACCCGTTTTTTAAGTGGACTGTTGTGGGCATAAGGAGCCTCTCTAAGAACCATACATTTATCCTTGTGCGTCGCAATGGCCAACATTAACTGGAAATATTTATTTATTATTTTTGTCCTATTTTCTGAAATATTTTAAATATATTTTTGAGAAAATTTTTGTTCATGGAAAATAGGTAGCAGGAGATTTTTTCAATCTCAAAAATACGAATTTAATTTTTTTCAAAAAAAAATCCACAAAAATGTGATTTAAGCACTCACCCCCATAAATGTAACGTATGAAGGACCAAAAAGATGAGACGCGTTGTAAAATCACATTAAGACCCTTGCTTGGATAAAAATACCCCCAAAGTCAAAGGAGCAGATTGTTGCTATCTTCTTTGATGTGTATTCTCTTTGCTTTGTGTCTGCTTGTCCTTATGCACGCTTTCTGTCGATCACAGATAAGTTTTCTACCAGTTTCGAATGTGGACATCCCCACGGAAATTTTGGTTGTTATTTCGTTTTTGCCTTGTTTCGTGAAATCCTTGTGAACAAAAAACAGAAACAAAAAACAAAAGACCATCATGGGCGCAGAGGCACAACCACTATTATCCCAATCAGCGGTGTATCCACCAGCACTGAGCATCTACTTTCCTGCCTTCATCTCTGTCTTTGTGGCCGCAGCCTCTGTCAGTGGTATTGCGGCTTGATCTTTGGGTCTCTCTTCTGGAGTGAGAGATATTGGTTCCTTTCTTTCCTTTACCCTGCCCTGCCTCTGGTTCTTGCCGCTTTTGGCTCTGTGATGCTTGTCATCCGCCACAAGAGCTCCATTCAATTTATGCATGAGGTGAATCTTTACTTCTACACAATCAACGAGTGACTCTCTCAGGTCATCACTGGAACCAAGGTCATTTCTGCCTTGAACAGCCTTTTAATTGCAGGCAGTCTCATCCCTATGGGGACTCTCATTGCCATCTTTGACTACAGAATCACCTGTTATGGAGACTCCTTCAAAACTTGTGGACAAGCACACAAGAGAGATTTGAGTATTGCATTCTCCATCTTGATTGGAGTGCCCGTCTTCATCTCTTTCCTGTACATCATGGCTGTTGTATACGTCACCAAGAGAGTCAACCGCTACGTCGCCATTAAAAAAACCCTGAATATCCAGGCTTAATTGTTTGAAGATAAAGGAATATGATTGTTTTTTGTTTAAAAAATTCAAATAGATGCAAACATGTTCAATGAGAAGAAAAGGATTTATTGAATGGTTAATACTGCAAATTGGTTCATTGGGACAATTTTGTTACGTTCAAAGTCACGGAAGCTTACAAGGCCTAATTTTTACATAAAGTTGTGACGACTGCTATTTACACCATCAATTTACAGATGGCATCTAAGGAACGGCAGTTAGAGTGAGATGTTTGTGGCACCACTCTGATTTTTGCACAACAATATCATGGTGCATCATTTTATTTAATTCAGAAACTGACGTGTTATTACGTGTACAGAATATGCCTTACTCTCGGGAGGCATGATTTGGACATGAAAACAAACACACACATTCGACTGTAATCATTTACAATATCGTGAGTATTTATTCTCCAGAGTTAAACACACTGTTTCCCGCCAGGAGTACATTTGAGGTTTCCATCATTAGAATATTGCTTTGAGCAGCAGTGGTTCGCGCACTCAGATGATTTCTGGCAGAACACCCAGTCACCTGGATTTTTCAGCATGTCTATCTGGTATTCCCCTCTTACCTTTGTTTCCCGCAGTTGGGGAAGGCGCGTAGGTGGGTGGTGCGTAGGTGGGATCTGTGCCGTTTTGGCGAGTTTTAGTGTGTGCCATGACCCATTGTAGATTGTCAGCTGTGAATGGATGCTGCACCAATTCAGAAAATGAACAAAAATTAAAAATAAAAATAAATCAAGAATATACAATCTTGAAGATATAATACGAATGAAAGACGTACAGTGGACATGTCGTCTACTCCAGAGTTACTGTGAGGAATGTTCATGTATGCGGGGTACATGGTGAAGTTGGACACCCGGTTTCCAGTGGCTGTCAGCTGTGCCCAGGCTGCCCTGCAGGTGGAGGGGGTAATTTTGTCGTCTTTCTCAGAACAGAACCAATTGATGGGCAATTTGGACAACTACAACGGTCAATAATCTAATAATGTACAGGTGCTTTACTTTGTTGTAGTTTCCTTGTGATAAGAACCCGGCAGAAGGAAGGGCGGCTGCGACCATATCAGAGTAAGCGGCGATGAAGTCCATCGTTCCAATAGCTCCCTGTCTCATCATGAGTATGATGATGATTGGAAGGACGAACCATGGAGAATCCAGAGACATAGAATCTGTTCAAGTCGAGAGCATCTCCATATTTCGCAGTGACTTCCTTGACGACCTTCATCACCTCGGCCGTGTTCCAGCCATAACTGCCGATGATTAGGAGCGACATGTGATGAGGTGGTGAAATCTTACGGACTGCTCATACGAGCAACAGGCAATATGGAGAGAAACTTTTGGGCAGCGAAAGCTTCGTTGGCTCCCTTGTTACCTCTATTCCATCTTCCCAAAAGCCATCCGACTCCGTCCCATTGTGCATGGTTGAGGAAATCCTTGGAAGTTTAGAGACCATGACATAGAGGGAGAACTCACGTTATCAGATCGGCTGCCCGATCCATGTAAGAACAAGAAGACTGGCCATGGCTTTGCTGTCGGTGGTCAATGATGATAGAGCAGGTGCAGGAGAATCTCACCCAGACCACCCTCGGGTTCATGAATAGCATAAGGATAAAATCCATTCTGATTGTAGAGATCCATCTTAGCGGCCGCCATTCCAAAGAGGCAAAAGACGAGGAGAGCAGCCCGCATGGTGACCCCTTTTTTGATGTTTGAAAATGATGCCTGAGTTTTTGAAGTACCGTAGGCACAATGACATGCCTGTCAGCCGCATTTGAAAGTGGAAAAGTTCCCCACGAATATTGGTTGCACGGTGTGTACCCATCTTCCGCGTCATCTTTGGCATATTACAAAGTTTAAAAAATCACAACTGTGATGACGAACCTGCGACGTGAAATCAACATACGGTTGAACAAAAAAGGTTGCCACTTAAATGAATCCAGATGCAAACAACACAGGAACATCCATCTTGTTTCATCAACAAGAATTTTTCACAATCGGCATTTTTATCCTCATTTCCCTTCTATAATTTGGATTTCGGTGCGTTCCTTGGCATTTCCTCGTCCAAAAAGAAATCCATCTCCAAATGTGCTCCTGGCTTGGCGTATCTTGAAGATGTCAGACATCTTCACATCTCATTTCTTCATCACTCACTTCTCCAAATCCTTCATGGTGAAGCCAGCGTCAATAAGAACCTTTATACTATGAGGTTATTCTCTTTATTTCAAGTGGTAAGGACTGTGATTTGGTGTTTTTGGCTGGTTTTCTTGCGGAAATGCACACCAGAAATTGAATAAAAATGCCCCAAATACCAACTCATTTTTTTGCATTTTGATGACCATGATTCACCTCATCATCTATGAAGAAATTTCCGGTGATGTTTGAAGGCTTGGTGAGTATGATGTGCGCTGAATCAGACATGATGTCTGTCGTTCTACAGATGTCCTCTAACCCAGAATCACCTGCGATCATGTTCATCGCGGAGGTGCTGATGGCAGTACGAGGCCAGAGGGCGTTAACAGCGATACCGTGCTCCCGGAACTCACTTGACATTCCGAGAACACACATCGACATGCCATACTACAACCAGTCAATATCAAAGTTAATCGTTAAATTAAAATTTTTTTTGAAGGAATTCAACAGTCTCAAACTATTTGTAATGATAAAACGATAACAATTTTAGACCTTCTAAATGGATAGAATAAACGAGAAAATCACACTTTTGCGATGGTGTAGGCCACGTGGTTTTCAAACCACTTTTGCTTCATGTTGAGAGGAGGAGACAGCACCAATACGTGTGGATTTCTTCCTTTCTGTGCGCTCTCCTTCAAATATGGAAGGCAGTGATATGTACACATGTAAGTACCTACATTATCATCAATGAAATAGGGAAAATGAATCGGGGAGACAAACCTCTTGCATTGACTTCATTCATCAAATCATATCTCTTTATTGGAGTTCCTTCGGTGGGCTTGAGCCAGATGGCCGAAGCGTTGTTTATGAGGATGTCGATGCCTCCAAATCGCTCGACTGCTTTCTTCACAGCAGAAGTAACCTGCTCTTCACTTCTGATGTCGCATGGCACTGGTAGACTTTGTGCACCCAGCTGCTGTCTATCATCTAATGATAAGGGATAGTTGTCGCTCACCTGCTTGATCTCTTCTGCAACAGAATAAATGGTTCCTGGCAATTTGGGATTGGCCTCCGTGGATTTCGCAGCTGTTCATGTCAGTAGAAGTAATGTTAAAGACTCACCAATCACAATGTTGGCACCGTCTTTAGCCAATCTGGATCATTAATCATTGTCGTTTGAGACACCAGCTCACCTCAGTGCGATGGCCCTTCCAATGCCACGACTTGCACCTGTTCATGTCAATCATCGCGAGTGAAAATTCAAGCACCTGTGATGAAGACTGTCTTTCCCTTTAACTCCTTTGTCATCTTGATTCTGTCGTTTTGTTTTCTGGCAATGAGGTTCAGAGCCGATTTTTCCGGAGGTCACTCTACAACGCGAAGATCAGGGCATTGAGGAGATACGATTTTCATCATGGAACTGCTCACAGCTCAGTATGGTTCAACCATCGATTCTTTGCCCTATGTAGATGGCGGATATGAACATATGGAGGAGGAGATACATCAAATGATTTTCAAAGAGCAGAGGAGATTCAAACCTGCGGATTATCTATCCAAATATGAAGTTATAGAGGACCCTTTCAGTTCAACAATGGTCAATGCCGAACATGAAAGAATAGCTCAAGGAATGGAACCGGATACAATTGACGTATCGCGATATGAGATGAATCCACCACCAGAATCGAAACAAGGTGATCCATCTGCTTGGACATCTGCCTTGCAAAATGCCCAAAGTCAATTAGAGCACCAAAACCTCAGGTTTGTAGATTAAAATTAATTATCAATCAGATTTTTTAATTTAATGAACAGGCTCCTAAATTTGGAATTAATGCAGCGATACGGAGCTAATGCTTGCATTCAATACAATAAATATCTGGAGGAAATACAGAAGAGGTGGGTCGATACATTATAAAACTCGTATCTGATCAATGTCAGGCTGCAAGCGGAAGTCGCTGAATATACTAAGGGTATTGATGATCTCAATCTCGAGAGGAGAAATGAACAGGTAATCTATCCTGAAAACACGTGAGCTCATGAAATACAGACATCTGGTGGTGGTATGCTTCGAAACTTAGAAGCAAGAAGAATCGATCTCATTTACAAGAATCTGGATCTCGAGGTAAAATGATCATTTTACATCTCTTCAGATTTTGTTGAATGAACTATTTGCAGGAAGTATGTAGAGATTTAGAAGAAGAGATAGAAATGTTGAAGCAGAGTAAAGCACAACAGAGTGAGGATGCAAAGCCTGAAGAAAATGGAGAGAAGGCCAATGGAAATTAAATGTCTCGTTGTAGAATCTGAAATTCCATTTTAATTACCAATATGATATATCTTCTATGAACAAATTCTAAAAATGTCGACAGGGACAAAATCATTACAGTCGTGTTAGACTTTTTCAAGCCAATCTCAAAAATGAAAAAATCTATTCAAAAATCAAAGTGCTGGGTTCATGATAAAAATTGCTGTTGATATTGTGTGGTCGAATTTGGGCTGTCTGACGAGTATTCTAAATCTGCATATTTTTTATAATATTAACAGAAAAGCAGACAGAATTTTATAATTTTTACGGTGAAGAATGACCATATCCCCAAGGAAACTGGGATGGTTCATAGTACTGTCTTATAGGGATGATTAAATCCTTGGGGAATGCGTGAGTTTAATGATGGAGACGTCTTCATCTACCTTACGAGCCCAAATCCGCGGATCGCTGTCATCCAATTCTTTGGTGCTGCCAAAATATCTTTGCAGGCGTCCCTATTAAATCGAGAAATATTGATTAGAAGTGTCCCTGACAAAACTGGAAGGTTGACACGTTCGAAAAGTCGGCGGTTCATAGGGAGAGCGGAACCAACCTGTTCAACGCCGAAAACGAACCATAAAATCGACCCAACACCAGAGATGGCCACAAGAGCTCTCTTCGCTCTCACCCTCTTTGTACTTGTAGCAGCGCAGACCAGCACGTCATCGATTTCTGGAAGTTCTATAAATGGAACGACAAGTACAACACCAGCGGTGATTCCTCACTGCTCATCGCAGTGCCACACAAACGGTATTTGTCTGCTGTCTGGAGCTTGTAGGTGCTTAAGAGGGTAAATGTGAACCAAGCAGTGAGTCAGCTAACATTACACAGTTTCATCAACACGGTAGATGCCACTGGCGGAAGTCTCTGCGGGAAGAGTAAGATAATGTCATCTCGCCTGATCTGACACCTTCAGGCTTTTTGGACATTGGTTACACACAACAACTCGTGGTGATGAGAGTCGTCTTCTCTGTCTTCTACTTCATCGAGCTAGCTCTTGTTACATTTCGCCTCGCTCTCGACTTTCTGAAAGAGAAGACCGCCCAAAACTTGGCCCCTGTGTTCGTAACACGGCTCATTTTGTCCGTCTTGTGGATCGACATCCTTCGTGAGTGTTTACCTTCACTGAAGATTTTAACGGCTAAAACAGTTCAATTTTTAAATTGGGCTTTGGACTTTAAAGGAATCTGGGGTGTAGGGAACCCGATGGCCCTCCAAGTGCTCACTTACATCGAGACTCCCAATCTCGTCTTGATCTTCAGCGTGTTGCTTTCTTACTGGTAATGACGATCTTCCGTCAAAACAGCTGGCACAGCCGCAGATACATTTGCCTCTCAAGACTGAAAGCATATAGGATCGATTTCTACCAGGCCATCTTAATCAAATTGAAGAAAGAACAGATGTTGAAGAAAATTAACTCTGCATACCAGAGCAACGTAACTTTTGAGGACATCTTGGGCCAGGTGACGTCATCACCCCTCACATTTTCTGACGCATTGTAGATTTCCAAAATGAGAAGGGTTAAGATTTTGATGGCCGTATTGACCGTCTGCGGTTACATCACCCTCATCGTTTTCGTACGTAATCTTATTTCCCGCCAAAATATTGACCGTTGTAGATGCTACTTGTACAGTACAGTGTGAAAAATAAAGAGGATCTCTACGCTTTCGTCGGCATGGTCACGTGGTTTGCCTTCGTTTGGCTTCTGCTGGGTGTTGGCTTCATGATCTTTGGCGTGAGGTTATGCAGACTGATGCCGCCACAACTGAGCGGCCGCATCCGCAGGGTGAATTTCGATGAAATTTCCTTGAAAATTCTGACCGAGACAGTTGACATATAAGGTCGTGGGAGTGGCTGCCGTTTTGTTGGTCACGAATATTTTCGCCTTCGCCTCGAATGTACAAGCTATTCCAGGAATTGATCTATATTTAGCCAAGGTAGGAGTGGTCGCCTGCCTCACCATCATAGCCAGGTCAGTTTACGAATTTTCCTTGACATTTCTGAGAATATTCAGGATGCTCACCATCGATATTTATCTGCCTTTCGCAAGTCTAAAGAGGTCAGAATCCTTCGTCTTAAAAGTCTTTATGTTAAATGTAACAGATGGGCATCTTTGGGATGGTCCAAGGCTACAAGCTCAAAGACAGGAGGAAGTCGCTCAGCACCAGCCATGGTCACCGAAGAAGTAGAAGAAGTGGCAATCAAGACGCAAGACGTAGAGATGGCCCCCGTATGAGGCCTTCCTTTGTGAAAAAGTACAAAAATCTGTTCGAAAAAGTCATTTGACGAAAACAATTCTTGAATAAAGGAGCGTGTTACTATTTTGACGCATTTATAACCCTGAACGGCTCGGCAAGATCACGTGTGGGTGTATGAGTTGTAGAATGCTGCCACGTGGACAAGATCTAAGAAATCGAGTTGCTGACGCGTCTGAAAATGTCAAAACACGTCTATCTACAATGAGCTCACCCCAACATGGGTGTACTCGGTCTAATCTTGTCGCCCTCTAGTTTCTGAGTGTCACCCAGCCTGTACACGTTAGGGATCCGTAGGAAATTTCGAAGAAAACTCACTTTGGGGAGCCGGGGATAAGGGGTGAAAGAGCTTTACCAGAGTTTGAGGGGATTTCTAACTTGTCTACATTCGACAACTTCAAATTTCCTAAACTTGCAGAATGGTCAATTTCCTGCAGAACATTCCTCCGTCGCAGGTCAGGACTTAAGCGGTCTGTAATTGATCAGAAGTCAACGTAAGTTAAGAACCTACCCTTTCTAATAGTGTTGATCATTTGTTGTACGCGGGGGTTGCTAGGATATAGTTGTTGTGCTTGTGTAGCGTACTTCTCCGCCTTTTCTTGGTCTTTCTTGATGTTTTTCAAAAACAGGGAATAAGAGATCAACACGTCGACATTGGTGGGATCAGACTTCAGGGCCTTTTGAAACGCTGCCTCACCCAGAATATCCTCCTTCTTGATATATATTAGATATTGGGCTTGATGCAACAGCGTTGGAACGTGATTGGGTTCCAGCTGAAGCGCTTTCGCGAGCAATTGTTCTGCTTCCTGATGTTTTCAGAAGGATTTTTGACGATTCTAGAAAATAACCTGATAATCCTTCTTGGTGAGCAACATAAACACTATGAAATTGTACAAGATATCAATGCGGTCTGGACTAGATTCAATGGCTCTTCTGTACAGTGACTCGGCCTGGGCCACGTCTTTTTTCACCTAGGACGTTTACACTCGTTGCATAGAACGAAGCATGGAAATATTTTACCTCTTTCACAAATTGTGCGTAATTATTCAAGGCTACCGTGTGCTTGGGCTCGCTCTCTATCGCCTTGATGAAATACTCCTCCGCCTTCGTGTTGTCTTTCCGCACTGTCTTCAGGAATTGCGCGTAATTGTTGGACAATTTGGCATTATTTGGATTTACCTCTATTGCTTTCAAATAATACTTCTCTGCTTCTTCATATTCTTTCTCAACCTGAATACATCAGAAAAGCCATCGGAGAAGCTCACCTCTTTCAGAAATTGAGCGTATAAATTTAAAGCTTCTGCGTCGTTAGGATTAATCTCTGTGGCTTTTTTGTGGTATTCGCCTGATCTGCTGAATTCGCCGATGCTCTTCAGAAAGAATGCGAAACTCTTGATAATCTCTACATCAGAGGGATTTGCGTCGATGGCGCGGGTGTAATGCGACTCGGCTGATTTGTTATCACGCCTGATTTCGTGCAGAAAGGTGGCGTAATTATAAAGGCTATCAGAGTCCTGTCGCCGTCAGATTGAAGATGATACTGATTATCACCTGTGGGGCCAAAACGATGGCTCTCTTGATTAGATTCTCCGCTTCATCGTAACGCCCAGCATCGTACTTGGACATGAAGTCCTTCTTCAATTGAGTCACATCTGTTGTACCATCCTCGTCATTTTGGGTGGTTTGTGATTCAGATGTTCCCTGTTCTTCTTCTTGATTTCCATTCGGTTGCTCTAACCAAATTCAACGATATCATCACACCGGATTAAGCTACAACAACGCTTCCGTGTCTGGATGATATCATGAAGATTAAGCTTCAACAGACCTGCAACAGCTGGTTCTATATCGGTAGAATCTGTTTGCGATGTTTCCACGTTATCGTCCTCCATCCGGACTTGATCTTCGTCCATGGTTGTCGAGAAAATAGGCCAGGAAAATCTTCGATTAATCGAGATTTACAACACTTGCAGCTTCCATTTTGAAAAAATCCTGCAATATAATACTATTTTGATTTATATTATACATCAAAGAATCACCAGGCTCATAAATAGGGTGGCCCTCCGTATTTACACAGGATGATCATAGTTTGAAAGCTCCTAGACTTTCGGCCATCTCACAAACACTGAAATTTGGCAGAAATCTCAAAACATTTTGGATGGAACTCGAAAAACATCATGGCCAAGGATTCAGAGGTACAACAAAAACTTGTTCTCTTATTGATGTCTTTAGGACTCTCTGAAGTCACAACTCGACGAAAAGACGAAGGAATGTGAGGAGTTAACGAAGGAAGTTAATTCATTGAAGTCCGCTATGGAAGAAGCAGAGAAGGAAACAACAGCATTGATTCAGAGCCACGAAAAGGATGTCAATGACGTGAGTGATCATATTTGTAATTTGAACTCAGCAGGGACAGCTCAATGCTCAGATCACCTCTATGGAAGGAATTCTAAAATCAGCTGGCACGATGGCACAACTGTCGCTTCAAAACAATCAGCAACTCCTCGTCATCGATATGGAGACGGAATTACACAAGCATAAAGCTGAGATCAAAGCTCTGAAGCAACAATTAGAGGACGCCAGAAGAGGTCTCCCTGCAGTATCAGAAGAGAACCTCTTTGATGATAAGAGAGTGATTCGAGACGAAGAGGTTGAAAAAAAGAGGGAAAAGACTCTAACAGAACGAAACAATGAAGAGCAGCAGAAAGACTTGGAACAAGATGATGTTTCAGAAAAGCCACCAGCAAAAAAGGCTGAAAAGAAATCCAGAGACATGTCCGTGCCATCTGATTCATCAGACGACGACAAGAATGACGAAGAGGATGATGAAGACGATGAAGATAAATCCGAGACAGAGAAGAACAAAAAGATCAAAGATGGTCCGAACCCAAAGTTACCAGAAGGATGGAATTACGAGGACGCTATAGATTATAGAAAAGGAGGAAGGAATCCAATCAAGAATGACGACCGCGAAGAAAAGAAGAGAAGGGGCCAGGTGAGTCAATCCTTCGGGCCATTTTCGTTTTAGATTTTGGCTCGGTGTAGGAGTATAGAGAATTCTTGTGGTGTTTTTGGCGTACAGTCACAAACGAAAATAACATAAACAAACGGACATGGTGCAGAAAAGCTACAGGTCTAACAAGCGTTTGGCTCCCCGAAATCTCGTATTAATATGCTGAACGAACAAAGGAATACATAGACACTGCTGCTGAGATGATGAGCGACATCCACACCGGAAAAAGCAAAGAGATGTTCCAAGATAACTCCAGGAAAAAAGAAGAGCCTCATGAGATCAAAGAACTCGACCCGAGAGAGGTGGAAGTTCTTTCAAAGCAAGCAAAGGATTTATTCGTAGACCCAGAATCCACCGATGTGAGCGTGTAGATGACGTCTTCAAAACTAATCTCCAGCAGATGACCGGACTCTCTGCGAAATGCAATGCAGAAAAGATGACTCAAGCAGAGATGGAGGAATCATTAGCAAGATGGTCCACAAAGGTTCAACAGCTAGAATGGCAGATCAACGTCGACAAAGAAGAGGTTGACATTCATGATGAGACTTGTTCTGAAATGAGCAGTTGTTGAAAAAGGAACAATTAATCGAATCGAACAGCAGAGCCTCCGCAGAGAAAATCGCACAACTGGAAAATGCGATCATGGTTCTCAAAGCCAACGCCCGCGGGGTGAGTGAAATTTCCCAGAAACTTTCCTGAATCTTGAAGTGACATTTCCAGGACACCAAGAAGGAAGATTCCAGGAAAGAAGGCGAGCAGCTCTACACGGACGAAGAAAAACGGCAGAGAGAAGAGAAGCAAAACCTCCGAAAAGCGGACGAGAAGATGAATCGAAAGCCAGAGTCACCCAATGAGCACAATGACAGAGAGAAGGAGGACTGCGAAAGGAAAGGAAGGAGCAGGCAGAAGGTAGAAGAGAAACAAGAGAGGAGGAAGAAGGAGCGGGGGAAAAAGAGTTCAGAGGGTGCTGAAGAGAAGGGGGTGGACGATTCCGAGGAAATGGTGGAGGAAAGTTCTGAAGAAAAGGCCAAAAAATCACCAAGAAAATCACCCAAAAAGAGGAGTTCTGAGGAGAAACCAGAGGAAAAATCGCCGAAAAAGAGGAAAACCGCCGAAAAAAAACCAGAAGCAAAACCAAGGAGAAGTAGCAGGAACAAGGAAGAGGGAGAGGAAGAGGATATAGATGATGCTCCAAAACCAACAAGAGGCACCAAAAAATCGAAGAAGACATAAATTATTCCTCATCAAGTATCGTGCACTGGTTTTTTTAGTGTACAAGTAGCAGGAAGTGGGTAGTTGTTGTGCGTCCAGAGGCAAAAAGCACAATGCTGAGCTTCATGAAGCTCTTGTCTGTCTTTGAGGGTCCAAGGAATCGATTGAACTGTATTTTATCAGGTCAATGCCTCCGGAACGTTAATTGATTTCCAACATCACCCCAGAGCTCAGTGGCACTGCACCAGCAGCAAACCTCTTCCTGCAGGAGCTGATCACAGTGCAACATCAGAAAATAATGTTTATTAATATGTTATGAAGAAACATGAAGGAGACCTTGTTGTCAACCAATTTTTCAAGCAGTCAAAGTAATCACATGATTTGTGACTGGAAAAACAAAGTGTTGCAATGCCTTGGGTGTGAGCTTGTGCTTGGATGTTTTATGCACAAGATTGGGTGTTTGCCAAGAATATTATCCACACATTGCCTCAAACCAAAATCCTTTATTTGGGATTTTACAGGGGTGTTACGTAAGCGGCAGTGATACCTGTGATCATGAGGTTTTATATAAAAATAAATATATGATGAAGAATACCTCCGTCAACAAGGAAGGTGGATCCAGTCACAAAAGAAGACTATACATCGTCAGTTTTATCTGTACAAAACTGTCTACGTTCTCGAGAACGAGGAAAGTGATCTGAAATCTCACCTCATCAGAAGCTAAAAATAGAACACCGTTGGCGATCTCGGTGGCCTCACCGAATCTTCCCATGGGAACGTGTACGAGTCTTCTGTTCTTCTTCTCATCTGTGTTCAGGTATTTCATCTACAACGATCAATTTAAGCCTATCTTTGTGCTATTTTTAGTGAAGACAACGCAGGAGGTTGCGTTAAGAATGCGGTTGTTAACGTGAAAGCATAAAACACGAAAAGAAAGTATATAACAACTGATTGTCAGATGAAAACTCGAGGAAATTTCACCAATAACTCGGTACGGAGGGGGCCGGGGCACAGAGCGTTGACTCGGATGTTTTCTCTGGCGTGAATGACAGCCAACTCTCTTGTCATGGCTGATCATGTCAGAAGATGCACCAAAGTCGAATGATGAGGCACTTACAGAGGACAGCACCCTTGCTGGCAGTGTAGGCAACTACAATGCCTCAGTTATTTGGTTCTTTTATGCAATATACTATGCAGATATTGAATTGTAGTTTGAACAAAACCAAATAAATGCAAACAAAATATAACTCTTGCCAGAGTTTCGCGCCATTGAAGAATTTCAAAATTCAAAAGATTTGGAATATGATTCGAGAAGGAGGGACATACTCTGGGGTGTGGCCGCGCCAAGAATAGCAACAAAACTGGCGGTGTTGATGATGCTTCCTCCTCCAGCGCGCCTGTCGATCATCAGAAATCAAAATCGAATTTCTGCGAAATTTCGGTGAAATCTCCTCACTTCAAAGCGGGGATGGCGTATTTGCAACCCGCAAAGACACCCTTCACATTGATGTTCATGGTCATGTCCCAGACCTGTGAAACTTTTCAGAAAATTCATCCAGATTGTGACAGACTACAACGAGGCATGAGATCTTGTACACTCACATCTTCGGTGGTGGTGACGGCATTGTCATCATCAGCATGGGAGATACCGGCATTGTTGAAGACAATGTTCACTGACACGATCAGTGGTATTCTTATGTGTGAAATGTCTTACATTTTCCGTACTCCTTCTCGGCGATGGCAACCATGTTCTCACTGTCCTTCAACTTGGAGACATCAGCATGGACATAGATAGCAGAGGCACCCAAATCCTTAACGGCTTGTGTGACCTGCGGAGTCAGTTGGAGTCATCCAAATTATGAAACATACTTCATTTCCACGCTTGTCATCGATATCGACGAGGACGAGCTTGGCGCCTGGAATGATCAGATTTTCGATTTGTTATATCTCATCACCTTCTCTGGCAAATAGAAGACTGGTCTCCTTTCCAATACCGCTGGAGGCACCAGTGATCAGAGCGACCTGATAAATTTCATTAATAATATCAGATGGAAGAGTGTCGAGATCAGAAGGGTCCCTCTTTCGGTTCCTTGTGTCCTCTTTCACAAAGTTTCATACCTTTCCTGCGAGTCTTCCGTTCTGCTTGACCTCAGCAAAGTTTCTGTTGATCTTTGGTGCGAACTTGGCAGAGAAAGAAGAGCGGAGGAGGTTTGTCTTTGCGAGCATCTTGATCAGATTCGAATGAATGTAAGTTCCCAAAAGAATTGGTTGCGACAACGGGGATTACAACGGTCAGGTGGTGGTTAGACCTCTTTATTTTGCGAAGGCAAAACAGATGCACATCAACTGTGCAGACTGACTCTTGGTGATTTTTCTCTGCTTGAAAAGTGACTTTTGTTCTTGGTACCAATTGTACAACTCCTGTACATAAATCAACATCTACAACAATGGGAATTTCATGTGAAATTCGTCACATTATCTTCAGACTCGGATACCACCCAATGACCCCTCTTCTTCTTGAATTCCCGCAATTTTGTTAACCCCTCCTCCCACCCCAAACCGTTCTGAGATTTCTGCAAAGTCTCTGAATTCTCTTGAGTTTTCTCCGAAATTTCTTGAACTCTCTCTGAATTCTCTTGAGATTTCTCTGGAATTTCGTTTGTTATAGAGGGTGAGGGTTGTTTTGGTGCGCCTGTGGTCTTTCTTCTTCTCCGTCGTCTCCTCTTGCTTTTCGTGACCTTCTTTGTTTTGATTTCAGCCGAGATCTCTTTGCTTGGTTCATCACTGAATGACATCAACATAAATGAGACTCTCATTCCTTACCTTTTGTGTGTTGCATCTGAGATCATCTCTTCATTCTGTTGTGGTTCTTCGGCCCCCTCTTGCTCTTTTGACCCATTCAATTGGGCCTCCGGTTCAATCGTTTGGTCCTCTGGTCCAATTATTTGTTCCTCTGGCTCAATGGCTTGGTCCTGTTTGTCTGGCAGTTGGGAGCTGGGAGGTCCCTCTTCTTCATCTGAACACAAGCCAAGGTCGGAATCTAATGACAAAGGGCCCAATATGTCTTCTGTTGATGTGTTGAGATCATCATGTACAGCCTCCAAATCTTCTGTTCCTTCTTGTTGTTTTGTGGTATCCTCTTGTGTGGATGGGAGGATATCTGGGTTCTCTTGTGATTCTATTTTCTTAAAAACAAAGATGGGCTGATCATCAAAATCTTGATCAGAAAGAGCTTCACAAGCTTGTGTGCTGGGTGCGTCGATCTATAATTATGTTTGAATGCACACTTAAATGGAGTTGTCAGGCTTACATGAGATGGAAGGACCGCTGTTATGATCTCTGCAAAGTGTCAAATTTAAAAGTTCAATCAGCTGGAGAGAATCACCTTCTTGTGAGGACATTTCAATTATTCTGCATTTTCGCACACCCCATACACGCTCTTTGATCATCTGAAGAAGACAATTAAGATTTGATTAATTCTCGAGAATTGAGAAGTGAAGTCACCTCTATCTTTCTAAAATATGCGTCCGTTTTAGTGTTGTCTTCTGAACTGCTCATGTCGTCCTGGCTTGACATTTTTTGAGAATCATTTGATACATGAGATGATTCTTGCGACTGGTACTGATCTTTGGTAAAGTCAGGAGACGAGCTCATATCTGTGGTTCCAGCGCGATGTATGTTCAATTCCAGGAAGCGATGTTCGTTGTTTTTTTATATTTCTTTCGGTGTGCGCGGGGACAATGGGTGTCGCAATGAAACAGCAAATCATCCAATTGTTTGGCACACCATCTTCATCGAAATCGGAAGCCATCGGTTGCACTAAAGATGGCTGGGAAGACTGGGCTGAAAATAAAATGCCTGCCTGGGGCCTCTCAGCGCACAAAGATGATCATGGTACGTATGACGCTGCATTTCTTTAATATTTATAATCACAATCGAACGCTTTAGCACGCGACGAATTCAGTCTGTTATTCTCAAACTTTGATCAGGTCTCTGATTCTTCTACTGTTGGGCAAGTACTGTCCGAATTACCACCGCTAGCCACCCCTGCATATTCACAATACAATCCGACAGTGCTCATGATACCTGAATCAGCAGCACGATGTTTATGGCCAGCTCTTGAGGCAAAAGTTCCTCTTGTCCCTCCCGGCAAGGTGAGACTCTTGGCTCACTTATTTTCCACAGTCTCTCTATTTATTGTAACAATAAATAATAGATGGCGGAATGCAGAAGATTATACCAAACGATCAGAATACAATACAAGAAAAGACAATGTCGAGTATTAATCAGCATTGACCAGCCACTATCAGTTATAATTCCGACTTTACTCGAGAAATTGTCCATTCAGTCAGCAGATCATCTTCAGCTCTGCACAAAACACTCGGGTGAAATTTCAAAACACATTAAATCCACCATGATTGAAATGATCAGGAACACTCAATCTAGAGAGCTCGGTCAGAGCACAGAACCTGCCTGTAGACAGAATATTCTTCTTATTCGATGAAGAAGACGATCGTGCCGCTGAACTAGCGACAGAAGCAGAGCCAGAAGACGACGATGATGAGGTATGTGTAGTCCATGAGAATACGAGATGTTTCACATTCCATCACATTCATTTGAGGCTCTGACTTTATTTCTTTTGCTTGGCACTGCGTTGCACCGATCAATCGATCAACCACACAAACATTAAAATAATTACCTGGCTCTGCTTGTACACCAGAATATCTTGGCGGGAAAACCACATTTTATGGCGGGAAAATGACAACCAAATTTATTTCAGAAGATTATAGAACTGTAAATCAACATTTCTGAATAGAATAGAGAGGAAGAGTTAGACGCGAGAAGAGAGACGAGATTATAAAGTCTGGAAGCATGACGACCAGAGCGCCCAAAGGCAAATATAAACCTCTAAATGCCTCTCTCACCAGTGATGGAAACTTGAAGCTCAGAAAAGCCGGGGTAAATGTATTTCCGATCCATGTCTACAACGAGTCGTCTCAATCATTTGAAACGAAGTGTCTTTGAAATTTCGCTGAAAATACGAAGGAGAAGAAGGTCTACAACCAGATAAAACTGAGTGACTATGTTTTAAGAGAAAACATGAATTTTGATGAAGCCTTCAACGATATTTCCACGTCCCCTACAGAGGTATACATCGTTGTAGATGGTCAAAATTAAATTGTACAGAAAATGAAGAGGGATCCGATGAGGGACATGACCCCCCACTCCTTCGGACTACAACACAAAGCAGAGACAAAAAAAGCCGCCACGTCACCGGTATGCTCTTCTTAAGACATCATGAGTTCTGTACATCGATATCATAAACATGTCATAATGGCGTCTGTGACATGTGATGACGTCATCACAGAATATCAAAAGCAAAGCGAACGAGGTGAACAGCACGGAGATAAAATTATTGGAATGTAGATTCGAGCACGAGAGTGATTATAGAGGTTGGCTCTCTGCGCTGAAGAATTATTTAAACGAAGGGGACGCAAACAAGTCAGGCGCCGTCTTTGGCGCCCCCCTCGACAAAGCCGTTGGAAAGTGAGCTCTCGAGATTTCTGTGAAATTTCCGGGAAATTCCAATGGATTTGGATTGACACGTTTAGGTACGAGATCCCCATGGTTGTGAAAGCGTGTATTGAATACGTCACATCTCACGGTAAGTAACGGGATGATTCACGCTGTGAACCATAATGACGTCATCAGCGCTACAAGTAGAGGGTATTTTCAGACTCTCAGGGTCTCAAGTCCAAATTGATCAATACCGGGCAGCCTTCGACGCAGGTCAGAATTTTCTCCGATATTTCTTTCTGTCCAGAAAACCATCAAAAATATACAATTACGTGAATTTTCATTGAATTTTCGTTGTAAATATCGTTGTAGATGAGAAAATTAAAATCAATAGGAGAGCAAGTGTTGCTTGATAAAGACAGCAGTCCACACAACGTCGCCGGATTGATGAAATTATATTTCCGAATGCTGCCGGAGCCCCTCTTAACTTATCCTCTATATCCCAACTTTATCAGTGCCCAGTGTGAGTATTGACCGTTGTAGACGGCCAATTTTCTGAGACATTTCAGCGGCACCGAACAGGAGTGTCCGAGTCCGATTGTTTAGAGGTTTAGTAGAGAGCCTTCCCAAAAATAATTTCAATTTGTTAAAAGTGAGTCTACAACCAGACGATTTATTTTCCCGGAAAACTCTTCGGATCATTCTGTTAAAATTCTGTGATAATTCTCTGATTATTTCGCAGTATCTGCTTGTATTTTTGATCGAGGTTTGTAAGCATTCTGCAGTGAACAAAATGGGTATTCCCAACTTGGCCACAGTTTTCGCGCCAAATCTTCTGGTATGTACATTGTCGACATGTCGACAACCCCTAACATGATCATTACAGTCGACGGCAGACAAAGACATGAGGACGATGGTCGAAGATACGGCACAAATAAATGCGATTGTGGGGACTCTCATCCAGGACTTCCAAGAAATTTTTGAGGTATGGCTCGTTGTAGATGCAAGAATAAATCTGATATTTATTTTCAGAACAAGGATTTGGGTGAAGAAATAGCCATTGTACAATATGATTATGTCGCTGAGAACGAGAATCAATTATCCCTCAAGGTAAGAAATTTCGCAGAAATATGGTGTCCTTCTACAACGTTGTAGGTCGGAGACCAAGTGAAGATCATATTACAAGGGGAGAACGGGTGGTGGTCGGGGGAGATCGACGGGAGGGTCGGAAATTTCCCAGGAAGTTACGTCAAAGTGGAGACCAAGACGAGAAAAGCCAAATTCATGGAGGATATGTCCAGAGCCAAGAAGAAATTGGAACAAGGTGATTCTCCACGGAGGTTTTGACGATTCTTCACCAAAAGAACGACAACACAACGCCGTGTAATTCTTCGCGATGTTACGCTGTTCAGGACAACATTATTCGCTCAAAATTCTAAACATTTATTTGGAATATCTTTTGAGGCTTCTCAGAAACGGCACAAGTGGCAGAATTAGAGGCCGCGAGGTCGTCGCTGCAGGCAGAAATCGACCAAATGGAGAGCGAAAAAAATGAAGCCGAGAATAGAATATTAGAGATGAAAAGAAGATGTCTACAACGAATCGCAGAGGCCGACCCCAGAGGCCAGATGTTGGCCAGAGTCGGTGAGTTTTCATCGAAATTTCGGTGAATAGTTTGATGACGTCATCACAGCCGCGTTGGTGGAGAAGCTCGAGGCGTGTAGCAAGGAATTTGGTCGGGAAGGGTCAAAGAATGAGATGCTCGAGGAAGTTGAAAATTTAAAGAGGACGCTGCATGACCCATCAGAACTCAGAAAAACGGTCAAAGGTGAGTTTGTCTTCAGATGGGTGTGATCATCTGATCATGACTGCGCTCTGCGCCATCCATTTGCCGCGGTGCTGCGCTGGATTTTTTAGTTTCCAAATCGTACTGAAATTCACAGTGAAAAACTCCGAAAAGTTAGAGGCGAGTTTGGACGCAGCAGAAATGAAATTAAGAGAGGAGAATAGACAGAGAGAACTAACAGTGCAGCGAACAAATGAATTCTTAGAGGACCTGCAGTTCCTGCATGACCTCGGCAAGAATAAAATGTAATATTAACGTCTATACAGCTCGTAGTCATTTCTTGGACCTTTCTTCTCTTTGCCTCTCTCTGATGGCCCGCTCATGAAGAAGAAGCTCGAGGAATATCTCGTCTTCTGTGAGATCATCTCCATGTCTCCCCATCGAAGAGCCGGGGACCTTCACCTAGAATATCGTTATTCAATCATATAGGTCTTAATCCCGTACTACATACATATTTTGGGGTGATGGAAAGGACTATTTCTGCCAACTTGTGAGCTACTGTCGTGGTGATGTCCATGATCATGTTTAACAGCTCCAATTCTGCAGAGATTAGGGAAGATGATCTTCCCTAATCATCTGCCTCTCAGAGGCATCTGACCTTTTTTGACAGCTTTAGAAACGACGATTGAGTTTAGCTCAGAGCTCTGCTTCGCCCCTGCAGACGCCTTCATAACTGCCTCTAATGTTTCATGTTCTATGAAAATATCAGGCTCCACCTTCACACACTCAAGCTTTCTCTTAGAAATAGGTTGATGTGTCATGATGACGTTTCTAAATGATCTCAGAAGACGACAACAGCACTAAAATTGGAGCTCTCGAATTCGAGAGGTCTCCACAGTAATTGGCTTTAGACATCCATGGACACTCTTCTACATTTCTTCTCCAAAGGGGAACACACCAGAGGATCCTTTTCTTCGAAAGGCGAGCACTTCCGCACACGGCCAGGCGGAAGAGGAGGGAGTATCGGATGGTTATGGATCTAAAGGAAGTGAACTGAAGCATAGATGGCAACTCATAGCAGGAGCACACGATAGAAGGGGTATTTATAGAGAATATCTCTCTGCCGGAGCAGGAAATGCCCGGTGTAGATCAAACGCAGTTGCCGTTGGCAGACAGACATCGCGGGGAGGCCCACGACGAAAGAGCTCGCCATGGATAACTATGCTGCAATGCATGGTGGTCGGATGTTGAATAACAGTCCTCAATTTCCTCGGACGATCGCGTCAACCACCCTATCTACCTCTAATAACCCTATGAATGGTCCTCCCGGCGGTCTTCAAGGACTCTCAGCACAACAAATGATGCAGGTTACCGGCCAGATGCCCCACCATTACATGCACGGACACCCTCATGCTGGCGGAGGAAACTCTTTGCCAGTAGTCGGAATGCAGCAGTATGGAATGGGTGGAATGGCTTTAATGGGAGGAATGTCTCTGATGGGCCAAGGACAGACCAACAACCACCCGAATTATGGACAAAATACTATGAGTATGAGTGGAAATAGTGGTTACCCAATGAACAACAACGGAGGGTGAGGTCCTTCTTTCTAAACCACATCTTTGATCTGTTTTCCGCTAAAAATCGACCAGAATGAATGTGCCCTCTCCTGCTTCATCTCCTGGAACCGCTAAGAGATCAAGAAAAAACTTAGAGAAGAACCAGGTCTGTTTGATCCGTCGATCGCCGTTCATCTAGGATTAAAAATCAATACAGGTGGAAGTTTTGGAGAACGCTTTTATGACAGAGAAATATCCCTCCAAACAAGCCAAAGAACTCATCGCTGCTCAATCCGGTCTCGATTATAGCAAGGTGATTAAGAGTCTTTTATGATATAATCATCTCTTACTCTTCGCAGGTCGTAAAGTGGTTTGACAACCGCAGAACGAAGGCTCGAAAGACCTCTGACTCGCCTTACATTTCTGATTCACCTCTAAACAGCCCCGGCCAAACACACAACAATCTAGGTGACTATTCATCACCCACAAGTTCGTTGTAGATCAACTGTTCCAGGAACTCGCTCTCCCTCCCCTGAGAACTCACCTGCCCCCCACCGTAATAACAGCTCCCCGATGTTTCAAGGAAATTTCAACAACCAGTACCCCCCTGGCATGATGAATTTCGCAAACGCTTCCCCAGGCGAGCGCAGAAGCGGAGGTAGACCCCTCACCTTACCGCCAACTGTACGGTAACTAACGTGTCTCAGGCGTCAACGCGATATCCGCCAAAATGAACAATTTCAGCTTCGCGGGAGCCCCTGAAGAGGAGGCCAAAAAATTGATAAAGTCCGAAAACGATGCCGAATTTCCCGCCCGCGGGTCAGACCGCAGGGGCGGCAGAGCCAAGGAGGAGTCGTGGGAAGACTGCAAAGAACACAGGGTTTACGCATCTGAGGTGAATTTTCCTCGAAAAATCTCCCGCCAAAACGAATTTTCAGGTGACCGGGTTCCGCGCGGGGACTGAACTACGCGATATTGTCTCTGCGGATTTAGAATCTTGGCTCTCTTGGGCTTTAGACAAGAAAAAAGTCCGAACAGACGCGTTCATGATGATGAACCCTGATCACTTTGCCTCTTTCAAAAAAGAAGTCTACCGACTTTTCGAACAAGTCGAGTTTCTCGGCGAAATCGAGACCGTACAAGGGGACAGCATCTCGGTAAGTTGACGCGGATTTCACGGTAAGTAAAGTGATTGATGTTTGTAGATGTATGGAAACACCATCGTGACTTCTATTGCTTTCAAAAACAACCGGGACCGGTGAGATTTTCCGAGAAATCTCCTCGAAATTTCTGAGAAAAATCAGGGTGGACCCCTTTGAAAGAAGCAACAACAACGACAAGGGGTGCGTTTCAATTGAATGTTTACAAGAGACAAGGACAGTTGCCAGAGTAAACGCTCAGAGCTGCCTGCGGCGCGTGACGCTCAAGGTGAAAAATTCCTCGAAATTTCGAGGAAAAGTCTGAGAAAAGTCAGGTCGCTCAGACCGGAAAATTCGACGAAAAAACGGAGCCCTTTATGATCGGTTTGAAGACTTGGGGAGCACCCGACAATGTAGAACAAAATTCCAGTGAGTTTTTTTCGCAGATCGATGTGCTGAAATCTGCGAAGGTAGCGGTTACGAGTCCTGGGGAAATCTCGAGCGTCTACAACAGGTCCTGGAGACCACTTTGAAACACACTGAATTATTGGCTTTTATATTTTTCTGCTGTCAAATCAGAACGAACCAGAGGTAAATCTTCCATTTTGAATGATTTTAACCGTTGTAGATGGTTTAAGACAGTGATGAAACAGTCCATGTTTGGTGATGAGGACACAGACTATTATTCAGAAGAGGAATGACGTCCGAATACGCTTGCTCTTTTTGTTCACAGCGTTTCTACAACCGCAGCGCTCAGGCATGTGTAGATATGGAGAAATAAAATATTTTTAAAAAGCATAAAGAGTTCACTTTCCATCTGTAAATGTTCCATCAGCAAGAATGTCAAAGCAAAAATCACATCATGTGATCTGTGTGGAAAGAATTTGAGAATTATGGTTCTACTGGATTACACACCGTTATAGGGGGAGGGATGGAGTGAAATGTACGTAGAATGGTGGGTATGGTATGAGATGTTGAATCTGACGGATTAACATGATGATGGCGAAGTGAACTCATCCTCCTGAGACATGCTTGACAAGGTAATTATCCATAGATCCTCAGGCATTGAAGGAGTGTTAATCTGCACGTAATGTACACTATTTTTTAATGCCTCATTTAGGAGTTGTGTGATGACACTCTCAATCGTCAGTTCTGATGAAGCAAAGACAGCTCTGGCGAGAGGTGCAGAGGCTACGAAATTGGGCGGACAATTGATGAACAGAACTCATTCCCGCCCATTGTTGAGACGACTTGTCAACGCGGAAGATTCCACGCAGGTGTCGCTTGTTTGTTTGGCAAATTCGCATCACAGAAACAAAAACACCAAGGAAGGATGGCCGTACCTCAAGTATCAATGGGTCCACAAGGGCCGATGGTATGATGATCCTTCAAAGATGGATCTGATGGTCCTAGGTTTCCCAAATCGTCTACGGAACATGGCGTTTAGCAGATGACGATCCCTCGCAAGCAACAGTAGAATCCATTCTAGCCAGGATCGATGCATGTCAGTTAATTGTTTTATGTGACGATTATAATATAATCAGGTCTCGAGGTGGGCATCACCACCTTTGATCTGGCAGACATCTACGGATGTTACACCTATGAGATGTTATTTGGAAGAGCTTTAAAAACCAGACCTGAACTTCGTCCAAAGATACAATTGTGAGCTTGATATGATGTCGCAAGACTAATCATTTGTAGAATTACAAAGACTGGCATCGTCATACCCAGCAAACATTGGAAGTATGAAGTGTATGCCAAGCATTACAACACCTCTAAAGAGCACATCACCTCACAAGTGGAGAGGTCCCTCCAACTTCTCAACACTGACTACCTCGATGTCGTTCTGATCCACAGACCCGATTTCATTCTTGATGCTGATGAGGTTTCTCTAAGAGCCTTGTACATCCAAACAAATTGTTAACATTGTGAAGGTTGGGAAAGTGATGACCGAGCTCACAAAGAGTGGAAAAGTGAGACATTGGGGTGTCTCTAACCACACTGTCCATCAGGTGACATCATGATCCTTGACAAGGCACATTCTCATCTTCGACAGTTTGACCTCATCCAATCAAGACTTGATTTCCCGCTGGTCACAAACCAAATCGAGTTCTCCGCCTCCCACATGGTGCCTTTAGAGGACGGTGTCCTCGACCAGTGCCAGAGATTACGTATATCGTGAGTTCATCTACAACAGCGTAATCAGATGTACTTATCGTTGTAGTCCGATGGTGTGGAGTCCCCTGGGCGGTGGCAAACTTGTGTCTAAAAATCCTCAAGATGAAAAGGTCAGCATCTCATTTCTCCCGCGATCATAAACAAAATCATCACGAACCGCACAATGACACTGCACAGACACAGAGGCTACAAAAGGCTCTCACAACTGTCGGCTCTCATTTCGGTGGACTCAGCCTCGATCTTGTAAGTCTTACTCGAACTGATTCACCCATCCTCTTCATCCGCATCTGTTGGCAGACACTCGCTGAAGAAAACAGACCGCCTTTGCCTGGGTTTTGCGTCACCCCAGTAATCCCATCATCATACTGGGAACGAACAACGTCGACAGGATCAAGACTGTCTCTGCTCTCTTTGAAAAGAAGATCAGACTTGACGTACAGCAATTCTATTCTATTTGGGAGGCCTCAAAGGGTGAACCTGTGCCATAAATGCATTCAAATAAAACCTGGGTGTTTGGAGATGACGTCATCACTTTGAAATTATTAAGAATCTTTTTGAAATGGTCCGAAAATTAAAATCTTTTATTCTAATAACTCCTATGCAAACAAGCACAAGAGAAGTACCAAAGATATGTCGACAAAAAGAGCAGAGGACATGCCGGACAAGATGGGGGCAGTGATTGTGGTCTTTGAGGGGGACAAGGTAGTGGGTACAAACAGAGCTATTTCCCCGAATTGGCAAGTGCTTAAAGTGACTGTCTGAGTATTTTTGTCCACGCTGTTCTGGTCTCCCTGACAAGACGAAGCAAAATTTCCGTTGTTCTGCATTTTTCAATATTGCAACAATATTAGCTTGTGCATACCTCGTTGTAGACCAACAAACTGAGTTGACTGGCAACAGAGTCCGATACACCGAGCACAGTGTAATTGAATGTGGCAGAGATGGGTGCATCAAGGGAAGTGGCGTTTCCGTCGCTCTCCAGCTCGTATGTGGCTCCTGGTACTTGAGTAAGCCCTCTGGGGGTGTTGCTTGTGTTGGAAACGGTGTTTTGCCCTGTCGCCGATTCAGTTGCGAATTTGTACTCATCGACGTACCGGGCACCAGAAATGCAAAATTTACGGTTGTGGCTCCTGTAGAGGGAGGCAATGCGTCTGAGGGCACAGAGATCGTCACTTGCGTTGAAGCAAAATCAGAGAAGGAGAGACTTCTGTTGGATGGGATATCAGACAAGGCAATGCGCTGGAAGTTTTTGTCCGGAATCTGGGCCTCATTACTTGTCATTTCAACATGTGACGTCACCTTTGGAGGGGGAAGACCGGCAGATCTTGTTCTGGGTGGGGTTAAAGTCTTGAATTGAAATACCAGAGCAGTCTTTGCAGAATTCTGTGAGAATTTAGCTTCAACAGTCAATAGAACGTCACCTCTGTTGCAACAAGCAGAGTTGAGCTGTTTTTCACAAAGAGGTTGTTGACTGCAGCTTGAATGACCCACGATCCCATATAAGGGATAAAAAAGAATCCCTCCCATGCTCCCGCACTGTTTCTATTGGCGATGAGCGGCGCACTTCCGGCAGAGTCTGAGCATGTCCAGTTGCCTGTATTCTTTCAACAAAGAAATAAAATCAAACTGACCGGTGACGGTGTCTTGCATCCCATAACTTCCGCTGTAGACACCATCAGGCTGTACGGCGTAGACAGTTCCCTGGGAAGCGGACAGACTCAGCTGCATGTTCTTCAACGATGAGGTGACAGATTTAGCGAGGGAGGGGGCGTAGAGTCTGAAAGTGGCGGGGGGTTGTAAATTGGAAACATCAATCAACTGGAAGAGAGTTCCACTGCCGGAGCGGATTGCTTGGAGGCTACCATCACTGTTGATTCCAATAAATTTACCATTCGCATTGCTGTAAATCTGTCACGTGTCAGTCTGACATTAATGTCATGGGAACGTCACCTGCCAATATCCAGCGCTGTCTTTTCCTCTATAGAAGATGAAGCTCTCCCAAGTGAGTGCTGCCGTTCTTGAGGCTGATAGGGGTGCTTGGCCGGCGTTTTCTGAAGTCACTATCTTACCTGTGCTCATCTACAACCAGTCATTTTTGTTTTTAAATCTTAGATACCTCTTGGAAAGATTGACTTCCTCCATAGTTTGTGTTGGGAATGCTGATGAATTGTGATGCGGAGTAGACATCCACAGCTGTTGCATAAAGAACGCCTGCGGCGTTAATGGACACAAAGAAATTCCCGGTAACATCCAGAATGGCAAACTACAACGATGTCAATTTATAAAACCGAAACACAACAAGGGCTGAAATCCACCTGAGCAGGCGGGTTGTAGTGCGCCGCACGGAACGCAGCAGTGAATTGCTGGCCCTTCAGTAAATAGAAATCATTCGTCTCCACATAACCGTCTGTGTCTCCAGTGACAAACTTGGCCTGTGTCGGTGCAAAGTTTTTGTTTGCGGCTGTTTTGTAATTTGCAGTGCCTGAGTTTTGTTAATACTTCACAAAGGTTTCAACTCGCCTTCGTCGACTTCGTCCCACATGGCAACAAAGGTGAACAATGGCTTCTACAACGAGTCAATATCTTCTTGATGGTGCGTAACATTCGAAAAGATATCTCATCTACAACGCACCTGCCGAAGTGCGACAGCAGTCTGTACCGCAAGGAAGGTTCCGTTGTTTCTGGGATTACCGTTGAAAGTGGACGTGTATGTCGGTGGGTTGGCGTTGATGTGCATGTTGTAATCCGAGCCGCCAGGCCACACGACCTCTGAGTAATCTATGCCATAGGAGGTAGTCTGTCTGTTGTTGGTGAGCCAATTTTTGTGCAAGCGTCGCCGGGACGAAATTGACTAGGACTGACGCATTCAACAAATATTCGTACTCACGCGATGTCTAAAGCGATTCTGCCATTCCAAGAACTTGCAAAGCCGGATTGATCGTATGATCCCACCATCCACGGTTGTAGTGCGTCAGGTACGCTATAAATAGCCGCATAAGGGTCCTTGCTTTGCACCTGACAAAGTGTCACTATAGACACATCATGACATGTGGATACCTCATCACGCCATGTCCAAGAACAACCAGCAATGAGATATGTGATGCTCTTGAAGTAATTAAGAGGTGCCAGTCCTTGCTGCACAGTCATTCTGTCCTTTCATTTTTAAGATCATGTTGGACATTTATAATACGAGACCTTGAAGAATCCCCAGATCTCAAGGACTGGCTTTCCATTGTGATGGAGGTAGGCCGGAGATCTCGTGATGTTGATCACATTAGTGAGGTAGTTCCAATCTTGAGACATCAGCTGTGTGTAGGTGCTGGGATCTGCCCCAGACATGTCGTATTCGACCGCAAAGACTTTATTGTACTTCTCTGCCATTCTGGCCACTTTGACCAGTATCTGTGCGAAATCGAGATGTTGAGAGGCAGGGAGGTAGCCCAAAAATCTGCGAGATTAAGAATTATCCCAAAAGAGGTGCAATGTGACGTGTGTCGACATCTTCTGAGTCAGATCTTGTACATACCGTTGAACGAAGAAACCATCGAGGTTGTATTTTACAAGCCATTGGAAGTGTTTTTCAATGACTCCATCGCAGTACGCGGAGTACAAAGAGGCGGGTTGTCCATTCGGGAAGGTCATTCCATTTGTGGCACAGAGACATTCTGAAGGATATTCGGAAACATCAGGCCACATGTCTATGCGAGCTGGGTTCATTAGATCATTAAATATTAAACCCGTCCTCACTCGTATTGCCAGTCATCGGCTTTCCATCTGTACTCCAATGAAAAGATTGTGTCCATCCTGAAAGACTCAGACGAAACCATGTTTTAAGACCAACCTGAGCCATCTCCAGGACATCTAAACCACGCTTGATAACCATAAACGACCTGATTCATTTGAATATCAAGTCATGCGATTTGAATTTAAAAGTCACCTTTCCGCGAAGAGTTGAGGGGTCAGAAGAAACTGCATGACCTGGTGAAGAATGAATCATAAGAGGATGATTTGATGTTATATCTTCATCAACTGTCTTCTGGACCAACAAATAAAATACCTATGGCCGCAAACAGAAGCACCAAGAGCAGCCGCATGGCACTCATCCCCACAAGAAATGCGACGGTATTGTCGGATGTGAGGCGGTTTTGTCCTTCAGCCTTGTGTCATTCCGTGTCAAAAGCTCCGATGCGGTAATTACCGGTCATAACACGGTAAATAAACCACGCAGGTGTATTAATATTACCCGGCGGACACGCATTTGTATATTTCACCAGTTGCCTTCGATACACGTTAACATTAACGTGTTGCTCACAGCAACAGGACGGTAGTTACCGCAATCATTTTTCAAAATCGTACAAATCGGTGTAAATCCACAAGAAAATAAACATATAAATATTAAATAATAATTCTCGTGTGCGAAACAAATTTCTGTGACAGAGAGCATGTACATCACGATGATGAGTGCAACATCTTGAGACCTGGATTCTTGCAGACTTTATTTCGAATTATTTTCGTCCAGTTCTTTCCTCATAAGAGCGTTAAAGAACTTATGGTTATCTATGTACACGTGGTGCCCCGCGTCTGGAACTGTCAACACTTTGGCCCGACTGCCCAGCTTCTGTGAGAGCTACATATTTCAATCTAAGGATACTGGAACAGATATTGACTTTGGGACTTGGATATCTAAAAATAGAACACGAATGTTCTGGGAAATTTCAGACCTGTCTTCCTGCGTTGATGTCCATCCATGTGTTGGAGCCGTACACAAAAGTGACTGGTATTCTTTTGTCTAAATATTGTAGACGGTCGATGAGGGGTCTGCACGCCCATGCCAGTCTTGTCGACAAAAGCGAGAAGGCTCTCTCGCCTGGAAACAAGTTAGATCTATTTTTAGCTCTGACAAGGAGCAGCATAATCTGCCTCCACGTTGCCACGACAACGCTTGAGGGTATTGAACCCGCATGCATCTTTTGTATAAATAAAATTCGGCTGACCTTGTGGGGATTGTGCGTTAAGATGGTAGGTATAGCGTGCGACAACGTCGCTCTTATGCAGGTGCTCGAATTTACGAACCAAATCGCCTCTGAAGCGACTCACCAGTCCCGGGCCTGATCTCGTCAGTTTCTACGAAATTTCATAGAGATTTCCATCATAATTCCCAAAGAAATAAGACGAAAATCCCGCCAAAACTCACCGTAAGGACCGGCGTATCGGACGACGCTGAGGGGGTCCACTTTCATGATGATGCTCTTTAATATTTTAAATTTTAAAGAATAGTTACTCTCTGCATCCACTGGTACCTCCGGGACTCCCCAGCTATACCACGTCAGTCATGTGACGTAATCATGACATGATGTCATCACAGATGACGTGCACGTCAGTGTGACATATATTATAGTATTTGGTCTTGATGACTCACGGATCGATCATGTACAGATGGTTGATGTTGTCCGGGTATTTAAGACTGTACGCTCCCGCCAAATACCCTCCAAAAGAATGTCCCATCAGATTCACTTTTCCTGGAATATTTTGGTTCTTACGCCACGATTCAATGGCCCCTAAAAAATAATTTTCCGCCTCCTCCGGAGTTTTTCCGACGAAGGGATGACGTGTAGATCGTCCAAACCCTGAAAATTCTCAGAAAATTCTTGCAAAACTTCCGGAAAAGTCGTACCCACTAAATCCAGAGCGTATACTGTGTTGGATTGTGAAAACTCTTGGAGGTTTCTGGAAATATTTAGTGCTATTTTTGGAGCAGAAAGCCAGCTCACCCCACCCAGAATCCTACACCAGCCGCAAAACCTGAAATGATTCAACATTTTGTTCAAAGTTTTGAATTCATTAAAGAAATGTTTTAATTATTTTCAGACAAAATTTAAATTGCTTTTTCGTTTAACTCACAAAAATAATAAAAATTTCTGAGACACTAAACGCCGATTGGATGAGATGAGAGGAATGAATAATTACCGTGGAGAAGGACAAGCGGTGGCCCTGATCCTGCTTTTAAAGTGTTTATGTACAATGGTTCATTTGTGATCGGATCATTCACTTTCACCAGACTCTGCTCAAACTTGACACCGGCGGCTTTGAGACATTAGACATTATATGATCACGTGGGGGAGGCAACTACCTTGTAGAATTTCTTTTTCAGTGTTCTCTAATTCTCCCAGTGATGTTGGTTTCCACCTGTGAAGATGTTGAGACATTACCTATATCATAATGATAATACCTCCATGTAGTGGCCCAATCGTACCAACCCAATGGTTTCTCAGCTTCTGGTGTGATTACAATCTTGTTGATACTGGGATCTTCCAAAGTCTGAGCCGCGACCTGCACCATTGAGTTATGATCGGAACGTAATATTTACTGTCTCTAAACGGTCACTAGATACTCTAATTGTCTTGTTTTGTTCTGCCATGTTTCCTGATCGATGTGATGAAGGTTGTGGTGAAACACCCGAATTACGTAATTCTCCGGTAATGCTCCGATCATCCGAGCCGGTCAGCTGACACCAAATTTCTCGCCGATCAGGGCTGAGGTACAAGATTAATGAGAAGGTCTTTACATTCCAAACAAACTTAAAGGTCAACAACGACTTGATTGAGTCTTTTTGTGGTATAAATCTTCAAAAATCAGATTGTAATCACATCAAAATTGTGCCAAAAATTGTTTATCAAGCATGAAGATCCTTTGTTTCATAAATTGAGCAAAACAAATCCTCAAAAAACAACTTATCGCAAAAATGAAATTTTTTATTATTATTTCCAATGAGATTGTCTTTATATTCCAAGACATTGGGACCAGGTGGGTCTAGTGTTGTCCGCGCATAACCTTGCCAAGTCGGCCATACCATCATTATTCAATTTCTGGGGTCCGGGGTACAATTCTCTTCTCATTTCTACTGCAATAGAGACCTGGTCTTTCAACAATTGGAATAAAATGTCGGTCTACCTGCTTGTACAAGCCGGTCGACTTGACTGGGACACTTAATACTCCCTTGAACATCCCTTCACTTGGTCTAAATTGGGGAGTATTTGGGGCGGGAAAAGTCACAATGTACGGTTTATCTCTCTTTAGCTGCTTCAAGTCCACTTCTGCTGTACATTATAAAAGAATGACATTTATGGCTCATACCGTCAGAATTAACATTTGCGAGGAATATGTGGTCGAACTCCGGGGGAGAGACGATGTGATGTTTGAGGAGGGCACCCTCTGTTCCGTATAAAAATAGTTCATAAGTCAGATTGGTAGGTCTATCAACGAGACTAAACTCTACGCCTTTAGCAACGGATAACACTTGAAATGAAGCCTTTTCATTTCCGGATGGAAGAGGGACAGGCTGTTTCAATGTGAGAAATGATGATGATTGTATCAGACCCACATCTCCAAAAAATCCTTGTAAGACTGGGCTCTCAGCAGTTTTGAGTTTTCCGCTCGCAAAGTCTCTCATCAAAAATTCTGGTGCAATTGTGTATGTCTGGTTGGCCTCTGCGATTTGGAGGAGCTTGATCACTTCGCGGGTGGGTTTCACATAGGCGACGACATCCCACTGATGTGGGCACTGGAATTCTGCCATGTGGTAGAAGCCATACTCTCCCACAGTTCCTCTCGCGCCATCATTCCAGAACAGGATCCCTGTCATTATTGAGTGTCCATTTGGAGAATGCCGCTCAAATACCTCCATGACCTTGAACAAAATCGCATTCAGGGCTTTGAGAGGAGGCGAGTAGGATGAGTGAGGCAACCGAAAAAAAGCTCTTGACAGAAGGTCTCATTCTGTAAATCTGCTCAAGTTAGTTTGAATTTTTTAGGCATCTCCGAGATGACGGAGTTGGCAGTCGTGTGCGTCGTCATCAGATTTCGACTTCCGAATCTATTTTGATAAAGTTTTAAAATTTGAATTTAGACAATAAAAACAACTGTCAACTGTTCCATTCAACGAACGGCTTCCCCAAGATGACTGATCCGGAAAGAAAAACATGACCACAAAGACCATTCCAACAACTGGCTTCTTCGAAAAAGAGGTCTCCGTGACTAAGTTCGTCAAAGATGAATGGGTCGAGAAAGGCAGAGTGGGCTGAACCTTTTCATTATCCGATTCTCATTGGTTAAAGGGATTGTGGGAGACGATCGTGAGTTTATTCAATCGCGAGGAGGCAAACAAACAAACAAAGATCAAACTATTGACTTACAATGTTTGGTTCAGCAATCAACACAAGAAAGAGAGACACTTGGCACTCTTTGATATTGTTAAACAGGAGGATCCTGTAAGCCACAAATGATAATGCGGTATCTGAGTATTAACACAGGATTTCATAGCCTTCCAAGAGTGTACAAAGGATTTCATTGATTTGATCAAAGAACAAAGTTGGGCCAGGGATCATTATTACCTCACCGAGATTTCAAAAGGCGACTGGATGGTGAGCCGAAAATGATCGCCAGGACTGATCCTTCAAAGAAGTGTTGGTACGGCTGTGCCATTCTATCAAAGATTCCTCCAAAGGGCACTTTCAGAAGACAAATGTTTCCCACCAATCAGGGTAGATCTCTTCTCTATGGTGTTTTTGATATCGACGGGAGCGAATTCATTTTGTCCACTTCCCATTTAGAATCTTATGCACAAGATAGACCCTATCGAAAGGCGCAGGTAACAACTACATCAGTGGATAACAGCTGATCAACACAGCTTGCCATCGCATTTCAAACACTCAAAGACAAACCTTCTGCAGTAATCATGGGCGATTGTAACTTTGCTGATGGGATTGAAAACCAACAAGTATGCATTGAACAAAAAATCAGAACATGAAATCCAAAACACAAGCTCACGTTCTACAACAGATCCCACCAGAGTACCTCGATGCATGGAGGCAGATTTACAGCGAAACACACGATGACGTGTACTCGGCAAAGGGGTTCACCTTCGACCAACACATGGTGCGTTGTAGACGCCCAAATATTTTCCAGCTCATTTTCACAGAACCCCATGATTACAGGTTCTGCGCCAAGACAAAGGCTCGACAGAATCTTTCTGAGGTCCGATAAGTGGAAGGTGAGAGTTTTAAACATTTGATATTTTTACCAAGTCACGTGATCAGGTGTCAGAAATACATATGCTTGGGACAGAGGAGATCAATGTGAGTGAACCAAAACAATTCGAAAAAATCTTCCCCAGTGATCATTTTGGGTGAGTCATATTAATATTTATTATAGATTACCGTAGAAAATGGCTGAAGAAATGACCTTGTAATTCATGAGAATAAATCTGATGGAATGTAGCTTGTCATGCACCCTTGAATTGAACACACAACCTTGAAATAAAGCCATCCTTTCCTCTTTATTGTCTTCAAATAATTAAGCCTGGATGTGGAGGGCTCTTCTAGTGCAGACATAGGTGTTGACTCTTGGTAGCATAGACAATCAACACAATGTAGAGCAATGAGATAAAGACAAAAAAACTTGTTAAAAATGTAAAACACAATATATTTTGGTTTGGCTCACAAGTTGGCTGAAAGAATTCTTTTCAACCATCAAATTAAATGCAACAATTCGAATTTTTGGCATATTATTAAGAAGCCAAATTATTGCGTCCAAAACACATTTTTTGAATATTGAAGAGAAATGATGAATTTTGATGGAATAAGAGAAATATAAAGGAATACACTGCTGAATGTACAAATCTTTATTAAGTTCCAAACTTGGCGTAGGGGACAAAGCAGCGCAGAATTTATGCCTCCTTCCACCTGAA
>MZNV01000785.1:0-11563 GCA_002081555.1 Protostelium mycophagum | reverse complement strand
TAACAAGGTGGGTGTGATAGGATATGATCACTGGAACTAACTGTTTGCAGGGAAGTCAAGTGGAAGCTGTTGTGACCATGCCTGACTACAACGATCAATCTCTCCTACTGCAGGATGCAGCTGATGACGTCACTGTGTTTTCGAACATGCAGCAGAGATCCACGCTGGCTCCGTACATGTTCTCCACACCCATCCCCACCACCTCATCCACACCAACCACGTCATCGACCATGGTTCTCACAGGACCCCGCACTGAAGAAGCTGCGCTGTACACGAACGCTGCTCAGAGCATCATCGCACCAGTATTCATCATCGCAATCATGATCATTGCCTCCTAAGAATGTGATAAAGTCGCCACTTCCATTCAAATATCACATCACAATCTCCATTCTACAAAGTGCGATAGTTACCGCGAATACCCACGGTATGATAATCTTCCTGTCAACCCTCAGAATTTTTTGAACTATTTTTCAAAGAAGTTTGGATTTTATGTCAATCTTATTGTGGAGAGACCGGTGACTGGTGTGATCTGACTCTGTTGGTGCTGTGCCTCAGCCTTGAACGCGTCCCTCAGTGCTTTCTTCTGCACTCTCGATTTCTATTATGGGTCACCGTTCTGTCCGTTGGAAATTCAAATTTCAAACTCACCGCGCGCTCGTCTTTCACGGCCTTTTTTCGCGCCTTTTTGTCCTCCTTTGTCTCGGCTTTGTCCCTTCTTTCACCTTTGTTGTCTTTGTCTTCCTCAACCTCAACACTATGGTGGTCAGTTGGTGCGATCGTTGGTATGATATTGTTAAAGAGGGTAGAGTCACGGGTCCGACGACTTTGTATAAAAATCACCTCTTCTTTGGCTTTTGCGGTAAGACGCCCATGGGTAGTCCAGACTTTGCAGAAAGTAAGATCCTTGTCCGGGAATCGCCTTCCATAATGATCTTTGGGTGATTTTCCATGTTGGAATACGTGCCTGGAATTTTCTCAATCTTAAAAAAATTTTTTAAAAAATGTGAAATTAAATTTCGAATTTCAAAATCCCGTACTGACGATAGATTGACAATCCCACTGCTCCAGATCCTCTTCCCATTCCAATTCCACGTCCTCCTTTGCTGCGATTTGTTCCGGTGGTCCTTGCGGTCTTTCCGGATCTACAACGAGTCGTTTCAGGATTTTTTCAAAGATATTTTTATTTTTTGAATGTTGATTGAAAATCGTGGCAAAAACAGTAGATATCTCCTCACCTGACGGACCTCTTACTTCTCATGGATACAGCATCTCCGTTCTCGTTTATCTCTGTGATGGTGTCTAAATCGTCTTCTTCACCGCTTTCAAAATCGTCCGATGCGTATTCAGGGTTAAGCCCGTAATCGTCCTCACGACCTTCTACAATCAGCCGAGATATTTTTGGATTTTTTCGATGTCATTTTTCAAAATACGGTAGAAGGTCAGAAAATATTCCTTGATATGAATCGTGATGTTTTGACATCTACACTGTTGTAGATTAACATACCTGTAAGAGTGATGTGGTCCTCCTCTTGCTCGTCCAAAAATTGGTCAAACATATTGTCCAACTCCTCCAGCTTGATTCCACCTTTTTTCACTCCTATGATCCGATCAGAGTCTAAGACGTAAAATGTCACAGGACGTGTTAAACCTTAAACCCCTGAACGCGACCACAAAGCCACACGACACCAAATATTCGCACTTTCGTCTTGGTTCGCGCTCCGGGTTTAGGGTTTAATGTTGAGGACTGCAAAACAGATGAATAGACTGACCTTGCTCTTCGTCCAATTCGCCGATGTATTCGTCACCGTATTGCTTGGCAATCTAAAAGTATTTCAATGATACTTAAGGTAGTCATTTTGTTGATGCAACAAGAGGATAATTACACCAGGAATTGTACAATATTGAATTTGTACTGACAAATTTTTACACGAAATATTCAAAAATATCCAACGTGTCAGAAAAACAATCCTGGACCGGTTTGTGTATGTAACTAACAAAAACCACCAAAAACGCATCCTCAGAGGTTCTTTAAGAGCCATTATCCGAGCATGATGTCGTCATGAGATCGTGGAAAGTTCCGGAAAAATTACCTCTGCAAAAGATTCCTCCATAAATCTTCTTGCTGAAGATTGTCTTCCAGTCCTCTTCACTTCTACTCGGAGTTCACCATCTTCATCATAGTCGTCTTCCTCGCCTGATCATGTTGATCAAGATGGTCTATATTTGTATTTTTTGTACAAGAAGGGTAGAGAGAAGATACCTTCGAATCTGACATGTCTTCTGTCATCATCTCCACCAACTGCATTTGCTTGGGCTACGAAATCATCGTCCAGTTCATCATATGATTCGTTCTCTTCATCATCGGAATCAACCTCTAAAGCCCTAGAACCATCAGACGGAACACTTGTTTTTATTTTCTGGCTTTGCCGCGGAGTATCACAACCATAAGGTTGGCGGTGCAGAGCCGTAAAGATAAAGTGTGGTTGGTGATGAATGTATTTACTTGACAATTTCTTCATCAGGCTCGTAGAACATTTCTCTAGGGTTGAATTGTGGCACTTCTGACTCTTCTCCTGCAAAAACCTGCGTATTTTAGAGGTGCGAGGTGAGCTGATCAGAAGAATCTCAATACATGCTGATTTCCAAAATGATCAAAAGAAAGCAGACGGCCAATGACCAATGTGATTTTTCCATCATCAATTCGTTTTTGATCACCTCTTTCGGCAGATAAGGAATGATCTTCTCCACATTTTCAATATCACGATTCTGCAGAAAGTCAGACCAATGTTATCAGAGATCCTTTGATGACCTTGCGGATCTTTGGCTCCAAGACCCAATCTGTTGTGGCTTCCTCCTCAATATTGTTCATATCTCTCTGACTTCTGCGCACCAATTTGAAAGTAGCGGCATTTTTCTTGTCTAATTTCTCGAGCTTAGGCATGGTTCTTTTGATTTGTGCGATGTGATATCGGCAAGCCTTCTGAAAAAATTCCGTCTTCTTTTTCCAAATTTCCGTTGTAGATTCCGAATTTATAAATTGAAGATTTTATTGACAATAATAAAAGTTTTTGCCATAACATGAACAGGCTCATATTGATGCACAGTGAAGGTCAGAACAGTTCCTCAAAATGATATTGAGAGAACTAACAACAGTCCACCAAACAATAATCGTGTGAAATATCTCCAGATTGAAAGAAATGGGTTGTCGTCGATCCGACAAAGAAGTGTATCTGAACAGAGGCTCTTCCACGAGGGTTGAAGAACAGAATCGTGGAGGTAGATTATTTGAAAGGAGGCGTGTGTGATCCGCACGGATTTCAGAAAGCAAAGCTTGCCCCAAAAAATCCCAGAAAACTCGTGTCTCGCTTTCCATAAACTTTTGAAAGTCACATTTTTAAATGAGCAACATAGAACAACATGAACTCTCGCCAGAGCAGGCACACTACCTCAAGAAGAAGTTGATACAGCTACAACTGAGGTCTGAATTCTTAGAATTGCAAAAGGTTGGAGGATTGAGCGGCCTCGGACCTCCATTCAAGCATTCTGGTGCGTATCCACCACAACCCGTCAGCACGTTTGTGTTTAAGAACTTCGTCACGACATTTCCATTTCTCTCTGGAGCCAGCGACAAATTTTGGACAGACAAAGTTCAGGTATGAAGATGACGTCACCAAATTAACAACGCCTCAACATGCACAGGTCTTTGTCGATAACTTTTTGAGCAGAAACATCAGTGGTACAGATGATAGAGAGGAGGCAACGAAGAGGGAGAGGTTGATCAATCGATTAGAGAGGCATCTGGTGGGATTCTTAAACGCAAGCTTGAGATGTGAACAACCAGAGTCCGCCGTAGAGGTCATCCAGGAGCCTTATCTACAAATGAATGAAGCGAAACGATTTCAGATCAATGGATATGATATAGACGTCATCTGTGTTCGGGAGGTGTCAGAGAGAAGGCACATCAGAACTCACACACAACCTGTGAGCTTGTTTTTGAGATTTATTTTATTCAATTTGACGATTCTTTCACAAGTAGACCTTCAAAATAAATAAATAAATATATCTAACATATAAATAAACACTTATAATTTTCACAGGAATTTCTGGTCAGATCAAAGAGATTCAATACATTTGACGTCATCGTTGCCAAGAGATACTCAGATTTTGAAGATCTCAGAAAAGAAGTGTGCACCATCTCAATTTTTACAGATTTATTTATAAATATTTTTTGTGATTTAATTCAATAAAAAATTAAAATAAAATAGATACACACAGAACTACCAGAGGTGGAATTACCACATATTCCATCAAAAGATCAATCTGACGTTACGTTTGTAGATGGCCAAGGGACAAAAGGTGATATTTCTGGGAGTGAAGTTTCGTTGAAATTTCACAGTCTTTTCTTGGGAAAAGAACCGGACGACCCTTCGAGCTTTTTTGCACAGATTGGCCTCCAAATCCACCATCGCGAACACCACCATTTTCTCTGAATTTTTGGAGAAAAATCCTGTAAAATTAACGGAAAAGGACGAAGAAGATGTCAAGGAGAGAAGATTCATGGATTATAAACGGGCAGAAGAGTCCGCTCGGTGGGAATTATTATCGGAATTTCGATGAAATTTCACTGATTATTGAAGGTTCCGAGAAGAGACGGATAGGCTTGCAAAGGAATTGGAAGGACACTGGAACAGCTTCAAGGTTAGAATTTTCAGAGGATTTTCAGAAAAAAATTCAAGGAAATTCGGTTTGTTTTTCATCCTGCAAAGAGATTGAGATATCGCAGGACGAACTGTTGAACTCAAGTGACGATGTCATAAAACAGATTGAGGTGTGCCCAACAGTTGAAGAACTCCCCCTTCGCTACCGAAAGGTGACTAAATTTCACCCAAATTTCCGTTCTGAAAGTCTCCAGGTCTTAGAATGGGGGACGCTCAGTTTCGCTTGGACGATTTATTCCTTCTTCATCGGTGAAGACGACTCCAGCGAATTATTCAAACAGATGAAGACGATGCACAGCTACACACCATATTTCGTCTTTAAAAATGCCATGAGACTTTCTAACCCAATGGCCATAGTCAGAGGTGAGTTGTAGATGACATTGTAGATGAAGAAAAGTATTTTGATGCATGTAATTGAGGTGACGATTACAGGTATATTGGACATATTGCTGGCACAACCATTTGGGCAGAGGAGTTTAATTCAGAGGTCCATTTTCATTCCAATGAAACCTTCTCATCCCGATAAAACCTCTCATTCTGATGAAACCCAGATTATTCGGCTGGACTCTCAGTGACGAGATAAAATCCTTAAACAAAGACATCCAAACCATCACGAACAACGGCGCCAGCCCCAGATTCCACCAAAAGATCGTGAACTTTGTGAACCTTGATTGGGAATTCCAGCAGACGATCAGAGAGAAGGCAAAAGAATACGAATACCCCACCGTATTAGCCGTACTCTTGAGTGACAACTTGGCACCCATTCTTTCCCAAGGAGAGATCGACGTACGTAATCGAATTTCCACGAAATTTCGCAGAAATTTCGAGATGATTGCGGTGAAAATTCGTCGGAAATTGGTTGAAAATAGGCAGGATGTGGAGTCGATGGTTCAAGTGGTGAGGACCAAGCGCGATAAAAAGTCTCTGAACCCGCAAGCGATGATCGTTTACGAACAATACCAAAACTGGCAGAGCATATTGCAGATGGAGACCAGAAAGCGGGACAAGACACAGATGTCAGAGCTCGTATTTGAGGTACAATATTTTGATATCGTTCTATCTTGTGGAATCTATTGAGGTTAATAGACAGTACTGACTGCGATTGCCCAACATATCTGTGATTTTAAAACTTGACTGTGGCGAAGCCACAATGCCTGGTGTTTTGGATGAATAAAATAATTAAATATACGTGACGTCCGATTTCACTCACTACAACAGGGCGTCACGGCTGACCTTCTGAAAGAGTTCTTGACTATATTTTACGAGCCTTTGGCGAGAGTCTACAAAGCCGCAAACTTGTCCGGAAGTGTGGACGATTTCAAAAACTTCACGGAAGACCTCATCAACACAGTGGAGACGGTACGTCATCATATGATTCTTCGATCTTCATCTTTGCTGTACCATGATCATCATGCTTTTCATCATGTCGATGATGAGTGACATGTTGTCATCGGTGATATCATAGTGATGACGTCATGTAGGTGGAGAAGAGGGGAGCAACCGGTATTAGTTCATCAGAAACTGTTCGACTATTCGTCGAGCTTGTACAGAGACATCAACAATCCTTCTATCAATTTCTACATGAGAGTACGTAAACTTCATCATCTACAACGATGTAGATACTGAAAGACACAGTATATACGCACGACAACGGGTTATTTACGGAGGTGATGAACTGGATGAAGCAATTTTTGGATCTGCTGAGGGTGGGAACGGCTCAGAAAATCAATCTCAAGTCGATACTACAAGAGGCAAAGTCACAAATGAGTGGGTCTTTACTTCAATACTTGATGTGATACATGAATCTGTTGTTGCTAAAGATTCTCTGTTGTCTATGGCAATCAAGTGTGTGTAATCAAGTTATATATACCAAAAATAATCAAATCATCCCTTGTAGATTCCAAACTCACCTAGACAGTCATAAACGAATCAAAATTGATGCAAGAAATGGAAGCGTTAATACAGTACAACATAGAAGCTAAGAAGAGGCACCACAACAGGATGCGCAAGATGGGATATGATGAAGAGAAGATCAGCCAGATCGGCAAGAGTGTGGTTGGAGGTCATTATCTCCATCTTCTGTTGGTTTGTTGGTGTGTGGCAAAGCCTCCAGCGCCATTCCATACAACATGAAAGTGAGAATAATTATGTCAGATAACGGCTGGGATTTCATAGAAGAAGAGGACGATCCGGATTCGGATTCGGATTCGGAAGACGAGATCGAGAGGGCAACTAAATATCCGGAACCGGATTGCCCGCAGATCGCGAGGATGGTCCCCATCTTCTCGAAGCAAATCCTTTCCATTCTCCGAGAGAATCAAATAAAATGAAATAGATGATTGACTGTCTACAACGCGGACAGTTGGTAATTTATCCGAAATTCCGAAAAACTAGAAAAACTACGTACGTACTTTTTGAAATGTTACCGCGAGGTCACGTCTTCTTACCGTAAACTACGCACACGTATAAATCTGTGGTGTGCTCAGTTGATCAAAACGACGAACACCAACATGATACGGCACGCTTACTTACTGTCTTTACTACTCTTCACTTGCATCACCGCAGAGATCGTGGACATTCATGACAATACACCCTCTGAGCAGAAATTCGGCGTAGCCCGAGATGAAGCTCATCCCGGCTGCAAAGGGAGAGTACATGCCAGCAGTTTAGACGTCATGAAAGAAGGAGAATACGACTTCATTGTGGTGGGCGGAGGTGCGGCAGGAAACGTGGTCGCGGCTCGTCTTGTAGACACCAACCCCGACATTAGAGTGAAGGATCATTCATTATTCATGATCTGATCGTGACAGGTGCTCATTTTAGAGTCTGGAAAGAATCTAATCGACAGCGCCGAAGTACAGAATGAGTCCTTGAAGAAGTTGATGAAGGTGGATTACTGTGTGCCAGGCCAGACTGCCGACAAGTGCCCGCTCCTCAGCTTGCCCCTCCATCTCGCAGAGATCCCCTTTGTGAGTCATCATGCAGAGGACAACTCCATTCTGATCGTGAACAGATGTCTTTATATCCATCTGCGACCAACCACAGTTACTATTTCCAGACCACGCCCCAAGTCTACGGTAACAAAAGAGAGATCAACTATCCCAGAGGAAAACTTCTTGGAGGTAGTTCTGCCACCAACAACCTCATCGCCTTCAGAGGATGGCCCGATGATTACGATGAGTGGGCCTCCATGGGACTCTCTGGGTGGTCTTACAACGATTTATTGCCCTTCTTGAGGCGTGTAGAGACGAATCACGATGTGAGCACTTGATTCGAAGAATTTCAACTTGAAATCAAATCTCAAGTGCTTTTCTGCAGCACAGCTGCAGGAATATAGATTGTCTAATTTTGAATTTTCGTTCAAGAAATAAATTCTTTGTGATGATCATTGACTCATCAATGGTAGTACACCAACACCACAGTTCACGGAACAGACGGTCCTATCCACCTGAAAAAGTCCTCTTATTTCCACGAATTTCCAGTCATCAATCCACTCATCGACACTGCCGTGGAGAAGATGGGTTACCCCAGGGTGGAGGACTTTAACAAAGGATATGTAAGTCTCGTTGTAGACAGTCAATCGTCTTTCACTTCCCGTTTGTAACGCGAAAGATGCGGTTACAAACGAAGATATCTTGATGACGATTGAAGGATCATTATGGTGCTGGTTTCTGGCAACAATATACAAATGACAAAGGGAGGAGAACATCTTCTTATGAGTATATTCGAAGGCTTATCAAGCAGAGCAGGTTCGTATCTGTCAATGTTGAGGTTGAAAGTTTTTGATTTTTTCAGGGTGTGCATAGATGGATACATTGCGGAGGCTGAGATGGGAGAGAACGAAGATCTCAAAGTCCCCTCTAACCCCAACAGCAAGAACGTTGACAGCCGTCAAAAGTGTACAGAAAAGCAGAACCTTCACATCTTATCGGAATCACACGTCACCAAAGTCAACTTTGAGACCATGAAAGGAAAGCCCAGAGCCGTCTCTGTTGAATACGTCGACGCCAACGTGAGTAATTTTCCTCGATCTTCACCTGAAATTTCAGAGAAAACTCACTGCGGAGATTTCTAACAAACTTCAGGTGCACCCTTACCGTGCGGTTAGACCTTATCCTAACGGGTCTCCCAAAGATGAGGAAGAGAAGTCCCGTCTGTACCAAAATTACTGGAAACAAGCTGAAAGACACGACGTCCTCAACTGTCCAGTACGTAATTCATACTTTCCAGTTTTTCTCCAGTCTTGGTGTAATTACAGAGTTGTAGATGATGAATTTATTTTGATAATGCGAAGGTGCCACCCGAACTCGCGTTCAACAACGATAGGGCCTCAGAATGGTATATTCCCCCAGAGAACCGAGATTACACCAAAGATTTGAAGAAAGCCACGGTCAAGAGGGAGATCATTTTGGCGGGAGGAGCTATAAATAGTCCTCATACACTGATGTTATCCGGTATCGGACCTCGAGATCACCTCAAGCACCAACTCGGATTTACTGATGACGAGGTGAATATCACAGATTTAAATTTCAAATACAGAAAGAGGCGGGAAAATTGACCGTTGTAGATTATCTCTGATTTACCAGGTGTCGGCAGCAGAGTCCTGGACCATGAGGAGATGACCATCAACTTTGAGCTTCCCTCATCTAAGCAGCAATGGGGACCTGTCAAAGACCTCCTGACACATGTCAACGCATGGACCAAGGGAGAGAAGAGCGCATTCGGGTACGACTGGTGAATCTTCCAAGAAATTTCTGATGGAACCAGGTCTAACCACGCACCGGGAGGTATGGACATCTCCTCAGACGGACCAAATGGGACGAAAGCGACGGTGCACATACACTTCCTCATGTTTTACATGGAGAACTTGGACATTGATCATTGGAGATTACAGGACATCAGTGAGTCTTTCTAAAAATAGAACGACTTAGATATCTTTTGGTTTACTGACGTCATCGCAGCGAGAAGACTGCCCATCGGGCTCACCGACTTTGCGTTCTGGAAGGGATTGCAGCACTGGACCGCGCTCTTGGAGCGTTCAGGAACATGCTCAAAGGGATCAATCCGATTGAAGAACCGTGACCCCTTCCTCCCCCCTCTCATCGGTGAGACTGTCATCCAATAATTATTTCAGAGAAATTTCCCGGGATTTTCCATCCAAACTGTAATTCTAGAACAAAAACAATGCAAAAAATGATTTACGTTCGGATAGACATGAGCTACGGTTCCTGCAATTTTTCCAATCACGAGTTATTATTCGCCTTGAAAGAGATCAGGAAGCTAAACCGCTTGCTCCCAGAGGAATTCAGGGGAACTGAAGTCAACCCCGGTCCAGAGGTGGGGGGAATTTTTCGCGCCAAAATGTTGACACGTGTCAGTTTGACACTGACGAGAAGATTTTGAATTACATAAGAAGTACGGTGTGGGGCCACCACATCTCCGGATCTGTTCCCATGGGAAAATGTGACGATGTAGATTCGGTTTTAGACAACCACGGGAGAGTTTACGGCGTGGAGGGTGAGGATTTTGTTCCTCATTGTAGATCGTCTAAAAATAGAACATATCCTGATCCTTCCAGGTCTGAGAGTGGCAGACTCTTCCACTTTCCCGACAGTGCCGCATGGTAATATCTTGTACAGCACATACGGAGTGGCAGAGAGAATCAGTGATTTCATATTGAAGGACAATGGACTGAAGACTACTGGGCCTAGTGCATTGAATCCAATCACTGGACCAAAGTAAAGCACAAAATAAACAGGTTGCAATCTAAAAGCATAACAATCCACACTGTGCCAATACGGTGACATCATCCACATTTTCTCTATTGTTCAGGCCTTGTCTACAAGAGTGCATGATGATGCGGCAGTAATCACTTTCAAATGATGCCTTGATAAAAGAAGAAAAGCTAAAGGATTCCCGCCCAAACAACTTGATACACGACAATAACATGTTACCAACTTGGCAAGATACGGCATGTTACCAACTCGGCAAGATACGGCATGTTATTGACTTGGCAAGATACAGCATGTGTTGCCGACTCGGCAAGATACGGCATGTTACCGACTTGGCAAGATACGGCATGTTACTGACTTGGCAAGATACAGCATGTTACCGACTCGGCAAGATACAGAATGTTGCTGAGTAATAAAAGAAGACATCAAAGATCAAGTGTACTTACAGAAGGTTTGATCCATACAATTCTAGTGCTTTTTGATACACGTGCAAATAGTGTACCTCAGAGCTTATTTTTGATGAGTTGGCTGTGTCATTTGCTTGCAGAGCCAGAGCTGAGATAAAACACACATGCGGGTGGATTGATGACATTGCAATCTAGTATAGAGCATCTGCAAATCTTTGTCCTTGAGAGTCTAAAATTGGAATTCCTAACTCCAAGCTTGATTTAGTGAGTGAACTAAAAATTGTGCATCAATTTACCATCTTCTCAGGATGACTACTTGATGATTACCACCAATAAGATTGTACATCATATTCCGTGTTCTGGATGGGATTATCAATAATTGATGTTCTTTTAAAAGTTGCAAGCAGTCTATTCCCTAATTGTATCAATTGCTGAAAGACTTCTTGTAAGCATACATTTGTGATTGGCTTAACTTGACAGTAGCATGAGTCACTTCTAACATTTGCACATGTATCAAAAAGCACTAGAATTATATGGATCAAACCTTCTGTAAGTACACTTGATTTTTGATGTCTTCTTTTATTACTCAGCAACATTCTGTATCTTGCCAAATCAGTAACATGCCATATCTTGCCAACTTGGCAACAATGTGACACATACTGACTGATTGCAGGACCTATTTGTTATCAAAGAAGCATCAACATAC
>MZNV01000784.1:0-12962 GCA_002081555.1 Protostelium mycophagum | reverse complement strand
GATCTGATACCAACGTCTCAAAACAGAGATCAAGCGTATAAAATTACCTTGAAGACAGTTCGAGATGGCGGCGGTGCGGCGACGAGATGAGCTGAGGAAGAGTCAGAAAAATGTAAAAATGAATCAGCCGACAGTTCAAAAAGGAGAGGTCCAGCGTGCGGTTGAACGTTCCTACCTTCGAAACGGCTCCAGATGAAATCTTCAGATGACCGATATGAATCAACAGACCTAAGATTACGTCAAAGGTACCAAGCTGCCCAAGAAATCCGATTCGACTTTTCCGTTTTATTGAAATAAAAACAGCCGTCCATTCAAGAAATCAATGATGTTGTTGGGGTGGCTTGTGTTGGTTTTGGAGGATGCGACTTCTGGTGAACTCTTAACGTTGCTGGTGTGAGGTATGTCTTTTGGCATGAATTGCATGGAATTCGAGGGCTTTTGCAACGGGCGCTTTAAGATTGGACGTGATGGCACTGTCATCTGTGTTCTGCTCTGTTGTCTTTTGTTTCCTTCCTTCTTTGAAGCCCATCCCAGTCTGGTATTCTTTTCCATTTGTCTTCTTCTCTATCACAATATTTTTTAGGGTACATCTCCGCTCTTTCTTTGCTAAACTGGCCTTGATCTGAGATGATTTTGTTGCACGATGTGTTAATGTACCAGAAATGATGAGGCAGGAGGGATACTGAGGCACTCCCCAATCATGCGGTAGGTTTCACTTGCCCCTTCATTGTAATGCAGAATTTTCATTGAAACTGCATCTCTGTATCGTGTACTTTGTCCTTTGTGAATATCTTTTGGTGCATAATTTCGAATTATTGAATTAGCCGCCTCATTCCTCTGTGATGAACTTAGGTCTTTGATCTTATTGATTGTGCTGTTGCTTGCCAAATCCTCCATCACATTTGAAAGTGCTATTTTGAGAAGTGGATCTGATAATAATGGCTTCCGTGTGATGTCTGTATGTGCCACACACCATTCTCCACATTTATTGTGCTCCCCATAATAATGTGGAATAAGTGCAAATAAGTTTGATTGTAGAGCTTTGCCATCTCCTCTATTTTTTACAAGTGCCATTTTGAATCCTTGGCAAAGCCGCTTTAGTGCCTTATCTGTGAATCCTGTTTTCTTATATTCTGCTTTGATCTTGTACATGCAGTTGGTAAAAGAGCACTTAGCGTGTGTAAAATCTGATTGTTTTGTGACATCTTTTAATGTACCACTGAGTGTGGGCCCATGTGCTTGAGTCTTTATCTCCAATAAGTGTTGATATCTGACATCCTTGATCTGGTGCTGACTGAAATATCTCTTTTGCAATATCTGCCTCCATTCCTTTAGCAGTGCCACTCCAGTTTTTGCTGCAGTCATGTAGACGAACTGGACCAAAGATCTTTTTTCGTGTATGACTATCACAGACATTGCAGTCCTTGTTCTGTACTCCGTGAAATATTATTTTCTGTGTTTGACTCCTAATAGCAATTCCTGCTCCTTCTCTAGCATTTCTATGACAGTGATAAGAACGCTTGCCCCATAGTCCATCATAAGAGGTTATGATACATGTACAAGGAATTTGATAAGTCATCTCACATTTTTGTGTGATGATGTGATGTATTTTCTCTTTGCATAGTAACCCAAATTTTCAATGGCATCCAACTGAATCAATCTCTTTCTCCCCATGTTGTTGTTGTTTATAATGTCTTGCAAAAATGTGATCAGATCACATCATGCCAAGTTTTTACGTAAAGTGAATAACTCAAAATCTGGACCCAGGATTTTGCTCAAATGCACACCATTAATAGATGAATAGAAAAAAGTAGAACAGTGGTCTTAGAATTCTGATTGAAACTTTCTATGTCAAGATTTATTGAAATTTTACATGTCCCTTAACATTTTCCTTTGGTGCATAAACACAATGCAAAAAGAAAAGTTGAGCCGGAATTCTTTGGGTTTTAAGTGTTTTCACAGCAGCAACACATAGTTTAGAAACTAGAATCAAGAGTCCTTGCAAAAACACTGAGTTTCTATAGTATCCAAAAAGCTCTCTATAGCGCTGTATCCCGGTTAGAGTTCCTCTTCTTCTATTACAATGTGTCTTGCGTTGATGGGTCTGGTGGTATTGACATCAATGGTGGGACATTTGTTTGTGTAATATCCAAGTTGTTTGCACTTGTGATAGGTGATATTTCTTTCTGTAAAGTGTCAGTGGGGTAAACCATGGAAGATATCAATATTGATATTGATATTGATATTGTATCATAATTTTTTATTATAACAAAAACTTACCATCTAGGTTTTTGATGTGGCTTGGAAAAATTGAGAATATCCTTCATTGCTTCTGCACGCTCAAAAGAGGTAGGTAATTGTTTCTCTACTCCCTTTCTGGAAGGTTTTCTATCAGAGCACTGAAAAGGTTTCAGAGTGGATCATTGGAGTTGCCTCAAAAAGCTTTTCACAGCTGCACAATGAGGTGTCAGGCATGTGATCTACAATAAAGGTGTGTCAGGCATGTGATCTACATGAACAATAAAGGCTGTAAGAGTTAGTTCAAATTGTTTGCTTAATATCAATATCAATATTGATATCAATATCGTTAAATTGCACTTACATGTCTCCATTTGATTACTGTCATCTCATATGTAAGGTCTATGATTGTTGATGGGAGCATTGTCAGGGCTGCCAGAGGCTGTAGTAATACTAATCTGCTTTATTGCTCCTCCTGAATCTATTAGCAGAATTAAACATACAATTCTGATGTTACCTATTGCATCCCCATGTCTAGATACATTCATTATCACTCATCTCAGAGTCTTTAGTGCCATAACCCCAATGCTCAACACAAACTACATTGGTCAAATTTTTAGAATAAATTGATATCAATATTAGAACCAACTTTAACAATATTTTTAACACTTACATCTAGACCAATAGGCTCACACCTTTGAGTTGTGCTTGTTGTCACAATCACAACTATCTGTAGTGATTGCTTTTTTTACCAGTTCTACCCTGATTTCTTCTTCCTCTTCAGGTTCATCAGCATTGAGTAGCGTTGTGTTGTCACAAACATTGGGATCAGAAATAGCGGTTAAAGCAAAAGTTGCACTTCTTACTGCAGATAATATGGGAGATCTGTGTTAGCTGCAACAACTGCTTTTTTATCTCAGGGGAAAGATAACAAAAATAGATTGTTGTATTGTCACAAACATTGGGATTGGAAATAGCGGTTAAAGTGAAAGTTGCGCTTCTAACCGTGGATTGCATCACAGATCTGCGGTAACTGCTATTTCCACTGTTGGCAATGCAATGAGGATATTCCGCAGTAAGTCTCTATCAATTATGGCATTTCTGACACTCTCAGTTACTTATCTTATATGGAAACCTTTAATATGAAAAATAAACTGAAATAATGTTGTTCAATTGAATTATTTTATTTTCATTATTATAATATTTATCTTAATTATTTTGCATCTTTTTATTTGCATTTTAATTATATATGGTATCATAAATTGATGATAGTAATTTATCGCGGAAATTGTTTTATTGATCTTTCAAAGAAAAAAAATAAATAAGATTCTAGTTTTCCAAATTGTAATTTCTTTCCTGTGAACAACGATTTCGCAGGCTGGCGGGAAATTATTTTTTGATCTCATTTCTGCAATGGCCGATCCACAGGAGTGGCCAAATAGAAAGGAGGATGTACCTAAAGCAATGGACCTCCCAGAGTTCTATTCTCTCCTGAATGTTGCCAAAAATGTATTTGGTCGTATTTTTCTCCTCTGAGCAACCGACTCAACAACACAGGCGACCAATGATGAGATAAGAACTTCTTTCAGACGTTTGGCCGTCACATATCACCCCGATAGACTCAATCACAACGTCTCAGAACTGACACCAGAGCTAATTAGCCAGGCAGAGAAGAAATTCGAACAGATCAGAACCGCATACGAGACACTGACTGATCCACAAAAAAGGGCCTTGTATGATCGATTTGGAGTCGAATCACTCGGCGCCAAGATGCAGGTGATGATCGGAAGAGAAAGAAAATGATCATGATTTATAGGTGGCTTTAAGAACTACTTCTCCTGAAGATGTAAGTCATCGTTATTAATCCTCAGCATATTTTCCCGCCTCCTCCCTTTTTAATCTCTGCAGGTGAACCGAATGTTTGACAAATGGCGAGAAAAACAGACAAAGGGGACTGACAGTGTCATAAGGCTCAGACAAACAGAATGCTCCATCAAATTAAATAACAAATTGTTCATACGGTGATGATTTTATTTAAATATTCCATGTTAAAACTTGTAGGCGTCCGATACCTTTCATAGAGGCGGTGGGGTTCTCTCAATCTACAATGGTATGCAAATATCCGAATTTTCGCAGGATGTTTTCAAGTAATGACGTGGCAGCGTTACCCTCTATCAGAAAGAAATTCAATGCTGCTACGAGGAACATTTCAACACAATCCAAAATGGAGTGATGGAAAAATAACGGCAGAATTTCGCAGAGAGTTGTCCGCACAGAGTTATGTCTGCACAAGGGTAAGAATAAAATATAAATAAATAAAATTTCGATTAATATTTAAAGTTAGGGGCAAAAGTGGGTGGTGGTGATATTGCTTTTGAAACGGGCAGAAAATTCAAAAACACGTGAATATCTTTCACCAACTACAACTCGACTGAATCTTTGCAGTGAGGTGGTGGGAGGTATTGCCATGGACAGTCAACAGGCTGTGATCTACACGAGACTCAGCCACCAGCTTGTGGAGAATGTTCTCGTTGGTTTTTCTTCTCGCACAAACATGCAGGTAATATTTAATCCCTTTTATTGTATTTCTGGTGCCATGTGCAATTCTATTTCCGTCGGCTTCTTTCAGGTGTAGACTCAACATATATCCCTGCCACAAATACATGATTTGGTTAGCAAAAAGCTGGGAATTATTTTGAACATCTCTTCTAGGGAAACACAAATGGAGCTGTGTGGATCAGTAGAAGATTTGGTTGTGCAACACTCCGGCTGAATGCTGGGTACTCTCTGCCATTCTCCTCTGTCACAACTTTGGGTGACCGCACTGCAAACTGGTGGATTTCTCGAAGAAAACTTGCAGAAAAGTCGACGGAAAATATTCTAAAAATCGTGGGGAATATACCTGTGGCCACGGAGGAGGGTGAGTTTCATTCCATCAAAACGTTGTAGACGATTGAGATTGTATATAGATTTGATATCAAGTATCTCTCTTTCTGACGTAGAAAAAACACCGGAAATAACATCCATTCTCTCCCGCGCACGAGAGGGGACCAAGTCTCTGATGCTAAATATAGCATCATTTCTGACCAGCAAGTGAGATCCTCTCTTTTGTCATAATCCATTTAAATTGAACGAAATAGACCTCTTGGTGGCGGACTTACACTCACACTTCAAGCCGAAAAACAATTGAGCAAAAAGATGAAAGCAGTCGTCGAAGGTACGATAACAGATAACGGGGCAGCCGTTACATTTGGAGGCTGGAGAAATGTTTCCAAACAAAATCAGGTAAAATTTCTTCGGTTTTTATTGAGCGTTATATGCGAGATGCTGAGTGATGCAGTTGGGCTTCAGCACAAGGATTACAAGTCAAGGAAGTATTTCTTACTTATTGGGGATCTCTTGGGGCATACACCGGTTAGACCTTCCCGTTCTATTCCTGGAACAGCCCACCCCACTACAACTCGTGCTATCGATTATTTGTCCAGTTTTCACTTTGGCAGCCATTAAACTAAAATGGGTAGAGCCCCGCAGGAGGGCCCGAAAGGCAAAGTGAGCCCTATTAGATTTTAGACCAATAAATGATTTTTACAGGAAACTTCAGATGCTAAGATCCAAGAATGCGCCAAAAATAGCACAAGCTAGAGCTGACGCGGAGGCTGCAGTGAAATTGATGGTGAATAGAGTGGCCAGCAAAAGAACAAGGGAAGAGAACTGTAGAGGTCTCGTTGTAGTCTCCGCCCTTTACGGAAACCTCGAGGAAATTATGGGAGAAAACGTCTCTGATGCGGGTTTGTTTTATTTAAAAATTGAACCTCCCGCCAAAATATGGCAGGTGACACTCGAGCGGCCGCGGTAGCGGACGTGACTATCCCGGTACAGTGCCTCGTGGAAGAATCACAACTTCACATCTATGAAGGTCCAAAGTCCTTCTTACCAGGATTTTTCGACCCTTGCCCAGGAGAAGAGAAACACCTTTTAGTCAGATATTTCTTCAGAAACAGATTGCACCAAGCCATCGTCCGAGATACAGGCTCATTGAACGCACCCTTATTATGTCTGTCTTCTTGTGATGAATCTCAACTGATATGTTGCAGCACATTCTGTAAAGGAGAACTGAGGACCTACCTTCAAGATGTGAATAAATGTCGAGATCCTCGAGAGTCAATTTTCTGAACATGTGCATTACCGACCTTAATATTGATATTTAATCTTCATAATTTTATTATTCAATATTTTTCGATATTGATATTTGATTGTTGCACAAAAATAACTTTTGTTGGTCGGAGCAGCTTACGTGCGATAGAGATTTCAATGATTCGGGATCCCGTGAAGCGAAACCAGGTGTGACTTTTCTGACATGCGTGTGGCATCCCCACAATACGCTTGTTTGACATCACTTTCGGACCGACAAGAATGAAGCACACCATGCTTCTCCTCGCCTTCTTTGGCGCTGTGTTATCTATGGACCTCTCTGGAAAGAAAACCGTATGGGAAGGTGAGCATCTGCAAAAACTTAAAACCTTTATGTTGATGCCTTTCAGGAATGCCAGACTTTCCCCTCGATGCCACAGCGTTCGCGTTATCTCGAGCACCCAATTCTGGCAATTGCAAGGTGGAGATCTGTAACGGAGGCAGCTCGCAGGTGACGGTTTATCGCAAAGGCACCTGAAGTTTATAATCTCCAGGAGAACTTCTATGCCACCTATGAGGATGGACCTCGCATTTTGATTTGCATTTGCCCAGACTCTTTCATGAACGTCACAGGAATGGCGTATAGACAAGGCCAAGTCCCACTTGCGGTTAGGTAAAGAATCGAGCAACCAAAACTTTCGATCTTGTAAATCGGCCCTTCGTCTAAGGCGATCTTATAATGCACCCGCTCAATACTGAAAGAAAAAATAGATCCTCTGTAGCAACAATCACTGCTGGCAGCAAAGGGAAGGGCGGAGGTGAGCTCATCTCAAGTCTCATTGCGGAACCCTTTACTCAAATTGATACAGGTGCCTGGACCTTGTACAACGATGTCGCCTACTTTGGTGACTTTGTTCCTAATGTCTTTCTGCACGAGTCCGGCCACGCTCTAGACTTTGCGCAGGGAAATATGTATGGCAGTATGGGGTTATCAGGTGAGGCTGATTGTAGATTGTCATTCTGACATCTTTACCCTCTGTGGCAACAATCACTGCTGGCAGCAAAGGGAAGGGCGGAGGTGAGCTCAGCAAGTCTCATTGCGTAACCCTTTACTCAAATTGATACAGGTGCCTGGACCATGTTCAATGATGTCGCCTACTTTGGTGACTTCCCCGCCAACGTCTTTCTGCACGAGTCCGGCCACGCTCTAGACTTTGCGCAGGGAAATATGTACGGCAGTGCGGGGTTGTCAGGTGAGGCTGATTGTAGATTGTCATTCTGACATCTTTACCAGGTCCTGACGCCTGGCACAGCGCCATCGATGCATCCCCTTGTGTCCCCGACCCTTATGCCAAGAGCAATGAAGTGGAGGTAAGATCGTGAGGAATAATGTCGACATCAATGAAATGTCGACAATATTCTTATTGGAATAGGACTGGGCTCAAATTACTGTCGCAAGATACTGGTCCAGAGCTCTGGGCAAGCCTTTCAACGCACACGAGACCTCTTGCATGACACCCCAGTTGCAGGTACTCCTCTATAACAAACTTCGATTGAGATTTGGTTGAAATGTGGCTGAACTTTTGCAGTATGCTTTTGCAGCTCTTCCCCAGACTTCCATCTTCAAGAAAAAAAAATCGTTCTTCATTTCCAACTTGAAAGGAAACGTACTCACCACCAACGTTCGTCCTCTTTCATCCAAATCTCATTGACACTTGCAGAATGCTGCTACCGCTGACAACTCCCCCCTCTCTGTCGCCCCAAGATCCGCCGGAAACAACCAAGTGTGGAGGATCATGCCCACAGCATACGACTTCTACATTGCTTGTGAGGAAAACTCCTATAAATGCCTAGACAATCAGAGAAACACCAACGAGGGAAAGGTCGCCACGATCACATACCGAAGGGCATTTATCTCAGAGCAGCACAAATTTGTGGAACTTGGTAAGATTTTGGCATTGGAGATTGTGAAGGTTGTGAATGACAAGACTAACATGAAGAGGTAATGGATTCTTCAAGATCATCAATCGCATCTCCGGCCTGGCTCTCTCTTCTGGTGCGTTTTCAATTCTTTATCATGCTGGCACAGAGTCCATCCACTTCCATCTGCAAAGAATGACACGATCAGGTTGCCCCGGTAGAAATGCTCAGGATGCCGTTTATGTAAAAGACACCAACGCTGACTGTCAAAAATGGAAGATAACCGGTAATTTCAATTTTTAAAGACGCAGTTATCCCGCTCAACTTCTTACTTCCCAAAATCGTGGGCAAATATGATCTGTTCAAATTTCAAACATATCCCGTCTTATGAAATTTACTCCCCACAGCCACCGATAACTCCCCCCTCAACCATACTTGCCCCGGTAGCATCAGCTCTACTCTATCTTCCCAGAAAAGAAGCTCCATCACTGCCTCCGGTAGATTCCTCACCTCCCCCGACTGCAACCTTCGCCTCATACCTCAGACAGACGGAAACCTCGTTTTGTACGACAGTAACAACAATGTCAGATGGGCTTCTCGCAGTGGCTCCAAGTCAGGTGATTTTCCCTCACCTCATTGTGGCATCATCTGCGAAATGTTCCTTGATGGAGAAGATAAATTTTAATAAAATCATAGGAGACCACACACTCGTCATGCAAAACGATGGAAACCTAGCCTTGTACAGTCCCACCACAACAGCCATCTGGTCAACACATACAAATGGCCAAGGAAGAGCACCTTACGTGGTTGCCCCGGTAGAAATGCTCAGGATGCCGTTTATGTAAAAGACACCAACGCTGACTGTCAAAAATGGAAGATAACCGGTAATTTCAATTTTTAAAGACGCAGTTATCCCGCTCAACTTCTTACTTCCCAAAATCGTGGGCAAATATGATCTGTTCAAATTTCAAACATATCCCGTCTTATGAAATTTACTCCCCACAGCCACCGATAACTCCCCCCTCAACCATACTTGCCCCGGTAGCATCAGCTCTACTCTATCTTCCCAGAAAAGAAGCTCCATCACTGCCTCCGGTAGATTCCTCACCTCCCCCGACTGCAACCTTCGCCTCATACCTCAGACAGACGGAAACCTCGTTTTGTACGACAGTAACAACAATGTCAGATGGGCTTCTCGCAGTGGCTCCAAGTCAGGTGATTTTCCCTCACCTCATTGTGGCATCATCTGCGAAATGTTCCTTGATGGAGAAGATAAATTTTAATAAAATCATAGGAGACCACACACTCGTCATGCAAAACGATGGAAACCTAGCCTTGTACAGTCCCACCACAACAGCCATCTGGTCAACACATACAAATGGCCAAGGAAGAGCACCTTACGTGTTGTCCGTATCTAACGACGCCAAAGTCACTGTGACTGACTCCACTGGTGCCAGAATTTGGTCTAACTGAGACTGGCAGTATAATAAATAAATCTGATGGCAATCGAGTTGTTTGATAAATTCAGAAATGACAGCAATCTGTACCACCAGTTGATGAATTGGTCATCAAAGATATTCTTCTTACTTCTGTTTGACTCAAAATAACTCAACCATGAATCAGATCATAGCAAACTTTGAGAAACACAATAAATAACTCTTAAAAAATAACAGAAAAGTGCTCTGCCTCTCAGAATGTCTGAACTTTGTGTGTGATCAATCAGTGTATAATATCTCAGAGATGGTACTTCAAAATAATTGTGGCCGTTAATTTTACATTCGAACTGTTTATGTAATGCATTTAGAAGCACTTTCTGTGGACGATGGAAGGTCCAGACTCGTCGTACTCCTCCTTGGAGATCCACATCTGTTGGAAGGTGGAGAGGGAAGCAAGGATAGATCCTCCGATCCAGACAGAGTACTTTCTCTCGGGGGGAGCGATGATCTTGATCTTCATTGTGGAGGGAGCGAGGGCAGTGAGCTCCTTTTGCATTCTGTCGGCAATACCGGGGAACATGGTGGTACCCCCAGAGAGGACGACGTTTCCGTACAAGTCCTTTCTGATGTCGACGTCGCACTTCATGATAGAGTTGTAGGTGGTCTCGTGGACTCCAGCAGCCTCCATACCCAAGAATGAGGGCTGGAAGAGGGCCTCGGGTCCTCTGAATCTCTCGTTTCCGATGGTGATGACTTGTCCGTCGGGAAGCTCGTAAGACTTCTCCAAAGCGGAGGAAGAGGCAGCGGTTTGCATTTCCTGCTCGAAGTCAAGGGCGACGTAGGCGAGCTTCTCCTTGATGTCTCTGACGATTTCACGCTCGGCGGTGGTGGTGAAGGAGTATCCTCTCTCAGTGAGGATCTTCATCAAGTAGTCGGTCAAGTCACGACCGGCGAGATCGAGTCTGAGGATGGCATGGGGAAGGGCGTAACCTTCGTAGATGGGGACAGTGTGGGTAACTCCATCTCCAGAGTCCATGACGATACCGGTGGTTCTTCCGGAGGCGTAGAGAGAAAGGACGGCCTGGATGGCGACGTACATGGCGGGGGTGTTGAAGGTCTCGAACATGATCTGGGTCATCTTCTCTCTGTTGGCCTTGGGGTTGAGGGGAGCCTCAGTCAAGAGGACAGGGTGCTCCTCGGGGGCGACACGGAGCTCGTTGTAGAAGGTGTGATGCCAGATCTTCTCCATATCGTCCCAGTTGGTGACGATTCCGTGCTCAATGGGGTACTTGAGGGTGAGGATACCTCTCTTGGATTGGGCCTCATCTCCAACGTAGGAGTCCTTCTGTCCCATACCGACCATAACTCCAGTGTGTCTGGGTCTGCCGACAATAGAGGGGAAGACGGCTCTTGGGGCATCATCTCCGGCGAAACCGGCCTAAATCAATCAGAACGTGATCATTTGGAAAAATGAGAAGAGAAGATTAAAGAGGAGGCTGACCTTGCACATTCCGGATCCGTTATCAACAACGAGGGCTTGGACGTCGTCAGACATGTTTGCTTTGGTTTAGAGTTTGGTTGGTGAGCTGTGAGGCAACACGATAATGCTTTTCAGTCACGGAAACCGTTTCAGGCGAGCTTGGCGGTTGTTACCGCAAATGGTTGATCCGATACATTGCGAGTGCTAGGGAAGATGCCTAATCACGTGATGCCACGAGGCTTCCGCTGGCACATTCACCACTCTATGAGACCGTTTTCTTAGAGTGCGAACATATAGTGTCATTCGCCAGTACTTACAGGAAAGAAAACTTGTTTACATAGGCCATCTTTCAATTGGATGAGGTTTTACATTCCAAATTAGAGCAAGTTCTTTTTAAACGCTGATTGAATGATATGGACGAGTTTTCTTTCCACACGCGAGACCACAAAAACGGTTGGGTGGTGCGTAGTTGTAGATCGTCGGAACCATTCCGATTGTCGGAACGGACGGAGAGGCTTTTGTTTGGAACCGAAACAAAACATTCAGAAGATGAAGAAGACTATAGTACTAGCTGGAGCTACAGGAGTGGGGAGACACACTTTAGACGCTTTTCTTGACCATCCAGACTCCTTTAAAGTCAGGATCCTGAGTCGAACGCCGCAAGATGAACTTGTGAAAAAAGGCGTTGATGTTAGAGTTGTCGACTACAACGATGTAGATGGTCTGACGAAACACTTGGATGGTGTCAACACCGTCATCTCTTTCATCGCTCCTCGGCTCCCGCACGATGTCTCCCAAGTAAGTCTTTCAATGCAGTCGAAGGTGAATTAGCTGACATTTTTGAAGCCAAATCTTCTGAAAGCAGCCTTGATCGCGAAGGTTCCAAGGTTCATTCCCAGCGAATTCGCAGGTCACGTGACGAAGTACGCGTTACTTCCAACACTAAAAATCGATCTTTATTCATCGTCCGCAGAGAACCAAAAGACATTCAATTGTACGATTTCAAGAGGACACTTCGGAAAGCGTTAGCCGAGAGCAACATAGAATACACTCTGATCGGTACTTTGAAAACAAAAGTTTGATGAGTCCTCACATTAACAGGGAATGGATTGTTCATGGACTACTTGCTCCCAAAGGGAAAGAAGAAGTATGTTCAGGATGTCGCTATACCCGTCAGCCCCGAAGGAGCCATAGCCCGGATCCCTGGAACGGGTGACGAACCGGTATGCCCCAATTCTATTTTTAGACCCTAACTGTGTACAGCTCACTCTGACAGCCGCTGATGACATCGGGAAGGCAGTTGTTGAGCTCGTAAGATCTGATGAGAAATGGCCGAAATTTACAAACATCGCTGGAGAGACAACAACTTGGAATCAAGTCCTCAGTGCTGCAGAACAAGTGACCGGTAAGCAATTTTATTTTTGATTTCCCACTGATTTCAAAAAGGTAAAAAGTTTTCGGTTGAGTATGTCTCTCTGGCAGAGATAGAGAAGAAGATCGCAGCAGCCACAGAAACAATGCAGAGGTTTTACGCTCAAGTGGACGAAGGTTATGCCAAAGGATGGCTGGGGATGCCTTCACCCACAGACCCGCTCTTGAACACCTTTAAATATATCTGTCCAGGACATGCTCAAGCTTGGGTACCAAAGAGGACAAGAACAATAATTTTTTTACGTGACACCTGTCAAGTTGAGATCAGGTGTCGCCAAGTCAAAAAGGAAGGTTCTGTCGATTCTTCCTGGTCTGATGAGGGCCTG
>MZNV01000782.1:0-10927 GCA_002081555.1 Protostelium mycophagum | reverse complement strand
CACCTGAAAAAGATGAGACTTGTTAGGAATAGAAATCTGTTACGGTAGGTGTCGTAGAGGTCAGTATTCCACTTGCTTGGAGGTTCGAGGAAGAGATCAACGCGGACGGAAAGGTCAACGAGGACGTAAATACCTGTAGACTTCAGATCTTGATGAAGCTCTTGGGATTCATCAATCTCACCTGCTTTCTCCAAGAGTCTCATTCCAATGTCATGGTTGAGTGTGCTGTTGATGTATGAACAGCGGATGGTATTGACGCCCAACGAGATCAGATGAGGAAGATCTCTCTCCAAACTGGCCACATCGGCGATAGGATCAACTTTACGGCTGCGACTAGGCAGGTAATTGATCTGTAACCTTCAAAAAAAAACATCAAAAAGACCTGGATGATTGTCCCACCCCAACAACAAAGAACTGCTGACCTGTGCATATTAGCTGCCAGACAATTGTTCGTCACAACGCTTACCAGTCACAGAGTCAAAGAAGAACTTGTCTTTGATGACAACAGGGTTGAGGGCGAATCCCAACGCAATAAGCGCCAGAGTGATGAGAAGTCGTTGCATTCTTCTGCAGGGTGAGGAAGTGAACAGACAAGAAGCCACAACGTTTCTTTGCGAACCAACGAATCAAAACGTAAGTACAGAGATGCGTCTGCCAACACTGAAACCAATTTCCAAATTTGGACCAACACCACGTAAATAGCCACGGATGTTATTAATACCTGTAATTACGCCAACAGACATGCCATGCTCGTGGCGAGCTGGTCGTGCTTTCTGATTAGAGCTGTGGCTGATCCGGAATAACAAAAAAATTAGAAAATGTGCACGGTTTTATTGTGTTCAGCTGATCATATCACGCAACTAGTGGATGGCTTGTGGCTTGCCCTTCAACGGCTGATAGCGATGATAGATAGGATCTCCGTGGGTGTATTGCCTCAGCATCTGCCACGTAAACGTGATAGACAACGTTTTTTTTATATACATCTACTGCACACTAGAAGGGTGAAAATATTTTTTACAGACAGATCTGCCCGTCTTTCCTGCCCGTCTGCATTTTCATAAATTTGGGCTGAAATGTTGGCATAGATAACACAACATCAATTTTCAAGTTGAAAGAATGCTTAAAATAAGTATTATTTTACACATTTGTTTTGCAAAAATATATATTGTACAAATTTCAATTATTTTTATTTCCATTTCTGCTCTGCATCAAAATTCAGCATCAGAACTGATGTGCTCCAATTGTATTTGAGAGTGGGTTTTTTGAATGGCAGACTCTTTTCAGATCTCTTCACTGGAAATTTGCGGTATCTCTTGTCGCCGTTTGCAAACTCCTTGTTCCTCTCATTTATTTGATCCACTTGTTTTTTCACTGTTCCTCTTGTAAATATTCGTTTGAATATTCCAAAACATTTCTCTCAATTTCTCATCCATAATTGTCCACTCTGATTTTGTTTAATGTTGTATAAAAATAACTATAAATTTTCACCTGGTGGCAGTTCTCACTGGTCATGTTCAAAGCAAGTATCTAAAATGTCCAATTTTTCAAACTCAAGTTTCATGATTGGCTTGTCATTTCGGCCAATTGTCATCTTCACCTGTTCTTTCAATGATACATGATGCTCAAAAAAGGCAATCCAACCAACACGATCCACATGAACCTAAACAGTCTTCAGATCAACTGATGTACATGTACATGTGATGATCATCAATCTAAACTAGTGTACACCAATGATTGACATTCTGCTTCAGGGCACACCAATATTCGACACTTTGGGGAAAATGATCGATCGTGCACACTCATGCTCAACGTCTTTCGACGAATTTTGGCGGGAAAATATTTTGTCCTAACGTCTTTTTACAATTCTATTATTCTGCCGTGTCGTGCAGCTTCTTCATTCAAGCAAATACTGAAGAAAAGCTAAAGAAATTCAAAAATAAAAATAAAGAATTATGACGTCATATATTCTATGGCCTTCACCAGATTTTTTGTTGAATTTTCAACAGAACTGCCCAGCGGGACGAACTCCATCTCGTGTGTCATCTTGTTTCTTAACCAAAGCGCTTTCCGAGCGTCATCTAAATGAGGTCCAAGCAGCTTCTGTCCTCTTTGGCGTAAGTGTTGCGAGGCGGTCTCTCGTTGTTCTAATCCTGTCCAATTAGTAAATTGTGGCATTATCAGAAGGCAGGAAGATATCCGAGAAAGAATGAAATGGTGTTACGAACCTGAGCTCTGATTTAGACAATACTCCAAGATTGTGAAAGTCTGAAGGAATCGACCTCGCTCTTCTGTTTTACTCACAAGAGCGAGTTTATCTCTTGCTTTCTGTTTCCATTGTTTATCATCGCTTGATTTCTTTGGCAGGATCTTCCATATCAACCATGTCACACTTTGAATCAGGCTCCAAAAGATGAAAGAAGACGTTTGAAAGAGGAACTGCAAAGAAGAGGTGGCTATCGCGATCAAGAACGCATCTCCTCTGCCAGAACCTCTCTTGCGTGATTGCATCGTGTATGTTTTCGGCGGGAAATTTTATTTCAAATTTTGAAAATTGCCGAATCTATTTTATTGAAGGAGTATTTGATCGTTTAAACGACCACCTCTCTTGGAGGAAAAGACATGAATAGAACATGTCTGTCCCCCTCTATCTTCACTCTCTTCATCTCTCTCATGGACAGCACAAAGAACACTCTGGTGGGCTTGGGCAAGAGCTCTGAAGAGACATCTGAACTGTATTCCCTCCTCTGGAATTTGACCTCTATGTATTTGGGACCCACTTCCACGTCCCAATCCCAGCTATCACGGTTATTCAGGAGATCTCAGTGTACAGAAAGAAGCTCACCGGTGTTCTTCGTCTTCGAGTTCAAAGTGGGCTTCAAAGGGTGATGTTTCGAAATCTTCGGCGATGGATAAGCGTACTAAAGGACAGTCTCTGGAGGGGGCGAGGAGAGCCCAGTCGATTTTGCCTTGGCTTGCTTCCATCTGCGAATGTACTACTCGAGGTTTGTTCCATCCCTATAATGAATAAAATACAATGTTTTCCGTTTTTGATATACCTGGGAGGCGGAGAAGAGTATCTTGTCGAAAAGGTTGTAGAGAATCGCCTGGGGCGTCTCGAAGACCTTCGTTCTGGCTGGAATTTTCCTTCGGCCGAAGTGTTCGGTCAAGTTGGATGGAGCGGACATCATGATCATGCTGGGAAATTCTTGTTGGTAGGAGGGGGCCTTTCTTGCAGGGGGTGGAGTAAAAGGGCTCTCTAAAAGTTGGGAGATGTAATCATTAGTGAGGCCGTCTTCGTCTATCACTTCATGATCAGACGAATCGACCAGAATGGAAGGAGTGCCACAAACTGGTGTACCCCCCTTTTCCTTATACAAAGTCAATGATGAAAAAAATTTCCAAAATAATCACTTGTCTTGGGGTGAATTCGCTCGCAGTTGAAGAAAGGTTTCTGAAGCTCTGTTGGTTCGAGGCTTCCTTCTTTGGGATGACTTTCTTGGCAGGAATTGGGTTCGCCCTCTGGCACACCTCTTCTAAGGTGTCGTTTATATGATATATATCCCAGTCGGCCCATCTGGCTCTGAAAATTGTGAAGCGGCATGGACAATCCATGATCCAAGATCGACCTTTGGTGAGGAGATGAGAAACCCAATGGCGGTTGTAAAGACACGCGACAACTTTATGATTGCCAATGACAAAGGTGGAATGAACCTCGGCGCCAAGCCTCTTCAATGTTTCAGAGGTAGGATAAATTGGTACATTACCTTTATCCATTGTGTTATCCTGTCTTCTGTGCAGAAATGAGGGTGTTGCCAGGAGACTAAGAGGCAATGTCTCAATATGTCTTGCTCTTTGTACGTCGTATCTGTGTTGGACATCTCTTGGTCTCTGTATCGTGTCATCAATCATCGCTGCTGTGTTGTCATTTTAACTTACCTCGAGATTCTTCTTCTTGGTTGTGTTAGTCTGTAAAATGGTCCAGCAGCCAAGAGTAAGATCGTCTCAAATAAATGTAACGTCTGCGCCAAAGTCAATCACGTGACAAGGTCTGACTGCCGGCAGAAATTCATCATGAGGTGGGCAGGAAGACGACCAAGTCGGTTCGAATCAGAGGTACGTATTCATCCAAGAGTAGGCCTTATTGTGAAGAAGTTTTGGTGATGTATTTGTGATATCGATAGATCAGATTGACTGGCTACAACTCGTCACACATTGTTACTCAAACAAGGCGGCAACATGGGTGGTGTGGAGGAATTGGGAGAGCCAAAGAGGACGACAGATTTATGGAATTGGTTTCTGCCGCAGTTCATAGAATTCATTTGGTGGTTCTACCTGCTAATAATGAACCACCCTGTTATTGTCCTCATCATCCTCGTCTTATTTTCTCTCTTAAAAGTATACGACGTGGTAAGTATCCATCACAGTAATTGAAAAATGTTGATCATGCACTCGTAGACCATTTCTCAAATTCTCTCTTGGTTTGGATATGAAGCTCAGACCAAGTTCTCCTTCCCAACTCCCTTTGAGCCCATTGATTCCAGATTTGTGGCGAAAATCTTTGTTGGCCATTTGAAATTAAAAGGTGAATCATCTTCAAAACCAATTCGATTATATTCGATTGATGGTGACATGTGCCTGCAGATAGAGTGAAACCATCTGTGAAATTGCAGAAATGGTTGGAGGATGAAGAGGACAGATACGACATCTATGTTATAGGCGTGGAAAACTGTCGTTACGAGCCGTACCACAGGAGTAGTGATTTGGGAGAGAGCCTCAAACAACAAGAGCATAAATGCGAGGTGAGTTTTCATTTTTATATAAATCGATTACTATTCCTTCTATGTATATTATACAAACTACTCGACAGCACCAATTGTTGCGAGTAATATTAAATGATAGATTGAAATAATCAAAAATAATTTATAATTGAAAAAAAAAATTCAATATTTATTTATTATTATTTATTTATATTATGTGGTTCACATCTATTTTTTGTTTGTCTAAATACGTTGACAAAAAAGAATAAAATAGTATTGAAATTAAAAAAAGGTGGATTGGTTTGCCACTGTGGAGGATCAACTGGAGTCCATCAGTGGGAAGGATTCTGCAGAACGGTATTTCAAAGTCTCAGGGTCGAGCCGTGGGGGACACCAGCGGGTCCTGATACTGGCCAAGCAGAAGTACCACTCTCAATTTTCAGATGTACAGGTGCGTTGTAGTTGGATGTGGGGATGTACATTGACCGTGTCAGACGGTGTCTGTCGACGTCGACAAGAGCGGGGGGTTAATCGCGGTGTCTTTTTCGTTTCACCACACAAAATTCAATTTTGTACACTGCCTTTTGGACAACTTGTCGACGTTTAAGAGTAGTGATGACGTCACACTGAATGTGAAGGGTGAATTCGGGCCAAAATTTTACGAGGTCAAACCCAACTTGTCACATGTGATGTCGCACCTAAAATTAGGACACAGCAAGATATCATCACAAGGCCAATACCACCAACTCGTGTTGTTCGGAAAAATACCGGAAAAACTCAAAGCTAGCGCGGATCTCAACAATGTCGACAACGGGGACGTGTCAGTCGTCTATGCATCTGGACATAACTGCCCGATGCACATCACAAATAATCAAATTTTAAACGTGGCAAACTCAGCGGGAGATTTTTATGAGGCGACATCGAGCACCTTGAAAGTGAGGATCTACACCGCTGTCAGATTCATCTCGCAGTTTTCAGTCGCGAAACCCACGATGTACAGTGTGATCATCAGCGGGTAATTTCGACAAGGTTTCAAAACATTGAAACGTTGTAGATTGAAGTTGCAGGGGTGCAAGAAGCTTTTTCAACAGAATGAGACAGAGAAGATCTATTTCTGTATTTTCTCACCCGTTACGATATCACCACACATGTTATCAGATGTGATGAGGGTAAACTACATCGTTGTAGACGCTCGTAATAATCGCAGGTCAGCGGTGATGACGTCATCGAATGTAACAGTACCATACCCCTGAGACAGAAAGTTGTTGGAAAATCGACGCTGCCATTCTTCCAACTGGCGGCCTTTTCCTACAACGTGACACAGGCAGACAAACTCATCTTTCAGGCGACGATCTCAACAGATTCTAAAGATTTTCAAGTCGATGTCAGGGACGAACTGTATACCAAAGTAGGTCATTATCGACTTACATGAGATTGATGATGTTGCAGATAGAGGGAGTGAGCCTCTCTGGATCAATAGACATAATCGATGTGAATGATAAATGATTTGAGCCGTGTCATTCGGAAGAGGGCAGTGATCGATAATCAATCAATTGTAAATTACAATGATCTGTTTGGAGTACTCTCATCTGAGCCTCTCAACAAGAATTGAATTTGTGTTTACATATTTATAAATCAATAGTATCCAGTTCTGTAGTGTCTGTGTCCATGAGCAGGATAAGCAACTCCGCTGGAGTACCCGTTGCTGACGTAGGTGGTTGGGTATCCAGTAACATGACCTCCAGTAGAATAAGTGGTGGTAGTGGTTGCAGGATAAGAGCTGTAACCAGAGGAGACGCCCTGTCTGTATCCTCCGTTATAGACAGTGCCATGATGATGGTGTCCGTAGCCCGAGCCGAAAGAAGAAGTGGTGGGGGTGTGGTATGTCTTGTAGCTGCCGTGGTTGGTCAGATGAGTGTGTCCTACGTGGAGATCGAATCCCATGTTTGTTCGTGTACTTGTCGTTCGTTGAGTCCTTTTGTTTTTGAGTTGGAAGCTTCAATTTCGGGTTAAAGAGGTCGGTGTGTTCTCAAATTTTTGAGAGAAAATTCGGGGATTATTGGATGAAACTGTCAAGATATTGACGTATCTACAAATCATCTCATTACAAGTCACAAAGGGCAATCTGAGCCGAAAAGCTCTGACATCTTTGCAACAAGCAGGCCACGAAACGTTTGAGCGCAATTTTATAAACTGAGGTGCGCCAATGACTGATCCTTGCAATCTCACAATCTATGGAATTATGGACAAAAATTGATATGAAATGATATTTTTAAAATTTGGTATTAATAAATAATTGGTTGTACAAAAATAATACACAAAATCTTTATTTCTCATATCAAAAATAATTGGAAAAATTGTGACCCCTGCCACAGTGTGGCTTATCTACAATAGAGAGCGACAAAAATTCCATATTAAGCAGAATCAAAAAAAAAAAATAATAAGAAAAGAGGATATGACAGTTTTGATGCTGTCAAATACTCAAAGGTACCAAGTCTAATTGAAGTCTTTCTGGTCAAGCAGTTCAGGAGGCCTTTCCTGCCAAAAGCTGAAGATTTGATATTTAAGGTTTCTAGCCAGATATTGAACATAATAATAAGTAATCATCTTTACCTGGCTCCTATCAGTTACCACCTGCTTGTCATGACGGTTAATTGCAGTTTAATGTTTATAATTTTAGATTTTGGAATTGTAGAATATTCTATTCTATATTTTCGTAATTGTTGGAACACAACAACTGCTATTTTACAACAGTTCGAGATGGCAAACTATCGTCCACAGATCGATGATAGACACATAGACAAAGTCTGGGAGGATACAGATGACTTCATCTGCTCTCGCCTCGTCAAACACGATTCATCTCTGGAGGTGAATGTCCTTTTCAATTTGATGGATCTGATGAAAGCAGAGCACTTTAAAATCTCAAAAGGTGAATCAATTTCGATAGTGATTTCGCTGGGTACTGAATGTGATCAGGAGAATGGACTGCCAGAGATCTCTGTGGCTCCTAATCAAGGAAAATTCCTTTATCAGTTGGTAAAAATGAGCCGCTCCAAAAAGATTCTTGAGATAGGTACGTTCTGTTTCATCATCACTTCCATCTTAACAATTTGGGCAGGAACGCTTGCTGGTTACAGTACACTTTGGTTAGCTCAGGGAGTATCGGAGGGTGATGTCAGTGGTGTCCTTTATAGCCTGGAATATGATCCAGAGAGAGCAGATCTCGCCCGGAAGAACATGGCAGAAGCAGGATTTACTTCTGTGGTGAAGATCATCACCGGTGATGCAAAGGACAGTCTCGCAGAACTGGTTAAGGAAGAACACATCTTCGATTTTGTCTTCATCGATGCCGATAAAGAGAGTAAGTTTTCTGTCATTCGATTATTTATCAATTTTCCACTCAGACGTACACCTGCACCGACAATAACTGCACAAAACTCAATACTTTTGATCACTCGAATGACTGATAATGAAGATTACTGTCTTTATTTGGATTTGGTCATGCAGTTGTCCCGGAGTGGCACGATCATCGTTGCTGATAACGTAGTGAGGCAAGGAAAGGTGCGGTTTATTTTCACCTTTTATTCAATAAAAATTCGCTATTGTCCAATACAGCCGATTTCTATCCACTAAAATGTGGTTAACGTGAAATTCACGGTATGTAACCGTTGTAAAACTGTGAAGATCTGCTCAAATAGCACAATAACCAACTAATGTAGTTCTTTCTGATCTCATTTACAGATCATCGACGACAACATCGAGGACACAAGGTGGGGATTTTCACATACTTTGGTCTTTTCCAATTATTTTCAAGGCATAAAAATATAATCCAAATTTGAATTTTTCCCGCCAAAAATAACTGAAAAGGTGGTTTTGTAATTAGTATCGGCAAATATCGCGTTGTAGAAGCCGAAAAATAAATTAAACTGAATTTTAATTCAATATTACCCCGCGGACACGGACTTCTACGATTTTCAAATGAAAGATAATTGCGGTAACTACCGCTCTGTTGCTGTGAGTAACACGTTAGTGTTACCGTGTATCGTATAGCAACCGATGCGATGTACAAATGCGTGTCCGCCGGGTCCACAATACAATTTTACATAAAATCACTTGAATAAAAGTGAATTCTGCACAAAAATGATTTGGCATAGAACTAAGTTATGACAGAGTGAAAGGAGCTAGAGAATTCATAGAGAAGCTGAGTAATGACGACAGAATTGATAGCACCGCCGTTCAGACAGTCGGCTGTAAAGGTGACGAATCGATGCGTAATTACGACCCATTTCTGAATGATCATCAGGTCATGATGGCTTCAGCCTCTCTATAGTGAATTGAACATCACAATAAAATCTTGGAGTTCTGAAATTGTTACAAGTCCAATCTGTGTCATGGAGATGCCCTCCGTCAAGATCGAACTGGATGTCGGATTTATTTGCACTGGGGAGATTGGCGTTTACCCGGGAGGTGTTCTTGGTTATGGAGAACAATGCCATCGCCGCACCTCGGGCCAACGAATCGGTCTTTTACCAACCGGTATGAATTTCTGCATTAGATCAAGCTTCAAATCTGGCAATTAGTCGTTCGGGATGTACGGAAGCTCATTATGTTGAATGGAGCTCAACAACAGGTGTTCAGGTATAGCATCTGTACCAAAATGTTGTTGATTTGGCAGGGATTACTCTAGATAATAAAAGAATATAAAGGGTGGTGATGGATATTTTCTGATGTTTCGAAGGTGGCTTCCACCATACAGAACACCTTAGTTTTCAAATTCAAGGACGAAATCCTGGTGGATGTTGCCCCGCTTTACCTTTGGCAAAAGGCTTGCACTCACCACGAAGCCTATTGGGCTGTACAAACAAGTCAAGTTTTATTTCAACAAGAAAGTCACCGGCTTGAAGTTGCTGACAAGGTGGGTCTGATGAGATGATCACTGAAACTAACTGTTTGCAGGGAAGCTATTGTGACCACGCCTGACTGCAATGATCAATCTCTTCTCCTGCAGAATGCAGCTGACAATGTCAATGTCTTTACGAACATGCAGCAGAGATCCACAATAGCCCCGTATATGTTGTCCAGGGGATCGCTGAAGAAGCCGCGCTACACTGACTCTGTTGATATGACAATCGACGACTAAATTTTGAGGCATGAGTGGACATCACTTGGTTAATTCCAACGAACCGATCGCTGCCACTGTCAAAAATTTCACGGCCACGCTATTCTTGTTTTTTTTCTGACAGCGAGAATCTTTTTGGAGCAATTGGCCCAAAGTTCAACTCCGGGATGTCATCTTAAGATCCGGAGAAGCTTAAGGTTTGGGCTTTTCACGGTAAACTATCGTAACCTGACACGTTCAATTTAACGTGTGCCTCCAGTTGAATCGATTCAAACTGCCGTCCTTGGACGCGTTGCATCTCATTCTTTCCCCACGCAGAGCAGCATGTCTCCTCTCTTTGCCCTTCTGATCGCCTTGATCAGTGTAACCTCCGCATCCGCACGACCCACCTTCTTTGAAACTCAGCTCTTTGAGAGAAATGGTCAGACTCTGAAGAGACAAGTCGAAGAAGCGAACCACAACCTCTTTCATCACTGCGAATTCCAACCCAACGTGGTACTCTTAGACCAGGTGGGCGGTGATTCCATCTGACACATCATGACTGATGTTTCAAGGTCGAGGAGCTACAACACGTAGAATGCTCCGCTTCGGGGGTCAACTTCACTTTCTCTGATGGTTTCGAACCAAATTACCAGCAGGGCACCGTCTTCATTGGAGGCCAAGAATGGAACTGCACCAATACAAACGGAACTTCTGGAGCTGTTGTCATCCGCGGTGATGTCATCACTCATCACGATGGAAAGGTCCAAGTCCAAGGCGGTGAGCCTTCAATCGGTGAAGTCTTTGCCAGCTTCAAGATGGTCTTAAACAAGGTGGGCACTATAACTTCTTTCGCTTTTGACTCATCATGACAGACAAAAAGCCACAAGAGACAAGATGGCAATTTCAACACTAATCTCGGGAGCTGGAACTACAATGAATACACCTCCTCGGCCATGAGAAGTGTCCCCATATATGATCAAGACTGCCGCTCCCGCGACCTTTCCTCCCAAGCTCGCGAGTTCTGCCAGAACGGTGGTCAGTTGAACAACACTGTACAGTGTACCAACTG
>KV921006.1:0-23580 GCA_002081555.1 Protostelium mycophagum | reverse complement strand
CGCAGTTAAAAGAAGCACGTATGTTTCACTATCATCATTTTCGATTATTGTTCTCTGTAGGAGAAATTCAGATTTTTTTTGGAAAACATTGAAAAAAATCTCAACTATTTTTAGCCCCTAGCCAGAACTCAGAGTCAATGTGACCGGTTTGAAAACAGACCAAAAAGAGGTTACACTCTATGCGGCTGCATCCAAGAAACGCACGTATGTTCTTCAAAATCTTGAATGTTGTTTTTCTCTGGACTTGAAAAAGAATTTTTAAAAAATTGAAAAAATCTGAATTTTTCATCCCTCTTCCCCTGCGTGCGATGCACGTCCCATCCGAATGATCAGGAAGACAGGAGGACTGGTTGAACCATTTCCTCGAGGAATACGAAAGGAACTTAGTGCAAATATTAGGCTCAAAAAGAAGGGCTTTGTTGAACGAGACGAACAACGTTTGTTCTTGTATTATATATACAAATAACATACCGAATGACAGCCCTCCCCCTGCACAAAAATACCATCGAAAGCCTTGATAAATGGACTGTACAGCAACTACGGATATGGTCCAACACATATAAACAATCCAGTAGGAGCTTCTGGCACTTGTACCGAGGTCTTGAAGATCTCACTGCATTAAACATCGCTATACCCTCCCACAGATCTTCATCTTGTGCCGCATAGATGATAACGTCCCGCTGGCCTAATCATGTTCATTCTCGTGGGCTGCAAGTTTGCACTCTGTGATTCAGTTCAGTTCAGTGTTTCTTTATTTACACGTAAGTGCTACTGCTTTACAGCTGTATCTGCTTCTTCCGGAAGAATAATTTGCTTGCCAGATGGCTGGAGCACATGCAGACCATCAGGTCCCGATCCTGCTGAATTTTTTGCAGTAGGGTAACTGCCCAGTTTTCATTGCGGTTAAGCACCTTTACAACTTGCCAATATTATTGCCCGTTGAACATCAATCTCATGTGCGAGCATAGGGTTGAGTCAGTGATGCGGTCAGGAACAGGATATTGAGAAGAACCTGAGCCTTCATGAGAGAGACAAAGAGCTGTCTGCCTCACACTGGACGGAGTGATGAGACAACCCTAGCCGGGCATGGCGAGGCCCACAGGCCGCTTCCACAACTGCCAGAAGGAGAGCTACAGCCGTAGAGCAGGAGCACTAACAATATCATCCTGAAAGAGCCGCGCTTTCCAGTTATAGCTCAAGCGCTATGGACCAGTATTTGTCACTCAAACATCTCATTCTGAAAGGTGACTTGTTGATTTCCATCTCTTCCCGCAGCTGTGCTGAAATTCTTGTTGATAAATACTTTTGATCCTGAATGAGTGAATCTTTCAGGCTAAAGGAGCAGGAGATCACGCTTATTTTGGAGGAAATGTGAAGTCTCACCGTCAGCAATTGTGGAGTTCTGTCTCTGGTTCTTGCAGTAAGTAGCTTGTACGTCTTAGGATGAGCGGCAATGAGATCTCTTGACGCTTGTGTGAAAGAGGTGGTAAGATCGATATTCTGTTTTGCTGCAAAATTGCAGTGGTTATCTATTTCAACCTTATACTCTGCAGATGACGAGGAGTATACTATTCAGTCAGTATCCTTATCACAGATATCTTCTACCTCTCAGTAGTTCTTCAAGTATGTTTTGAATTGAGGTTCTGTAAGATCCCAAATGGTTACGTCGCTTACCGGGATTATAAAAAATAATTGGTCAGTTATCAATAATTTTCAAATATTATTATATTCTGAAGAATGTTATCCGACACGAATTTGTAGACATTGAAAGATCAACCTCTTTTGGTGTTTGAGTGAATATTTTCATCAAAAAGAAGACATCGTCGCATCTGCACCCGCGCAGAAAAAAGAGCAGAGACTTTCTGTACACGTATGTTTTTTATGTTTTCTTGAGGAAATAAGCAGTGTGTAGATTTGTTACGAAATTTTGCTTAGCAAGCAAAAATAGCGGTTAAAATGCAATTGGAATATCATCATTATCAACTTGATCATAAATCACGTGCTGTGTGCTGGAATTGGCACTGTAGCTGGCCCCCAATTGCATCATGATACGGATTAAAACATTCCTCAGAATGCTACAGATCTTTTGACTGTTGCATATGATACCTTACTGTCTCAAGTACATATGTATATGTGCTAATTTTGGGATTTTTTGAACGCCGGCAAACTTTTATAAAAAGCATGAGGATGTGTAAAACAGCATTCTGATGTAGAGAAATCCAGCCCGGCCAGATCCAGGGCAAATCTCACCACCAAGAACGATCCTTGCTCAGGAAAAACCGCGGACGCCTCTGCCAAGAACTCAAATAGGACAGCAAAGGGACTAATTTATACATATAGCTAATTATTGGTCAGCAGAGAGATAAGCATTGAAGGGAGACAAGGAGGCAAAGTTTTATTTTGGAAGATGCATTATTCTGGTTAAAGAAAGCAGCCAAGCAAGAACATACTGAAGCACACTATATGATGGGACTCATGTTTGCTGAGAAAGTAACGGCATGCGACCAGATTAGCCAACAACAACAAAGAAAGAGAGCACTGAAATGGCTGACTTGAGCTGCGGAGATGGGTTCAACAAGAGCACAATTACAGTTGGGATATGTATATTCAGCAGATACGCAGGATTACATGCAGGAGAAGAAGATGTATAGGTTCAGGAAAGTGAAGCCAAATGACGGGCACAAACATCTAAGTCACTCACAAACAATTAAGTTGCCTGCTCCCTCTTTGGCACAAATGATTGAGCAGCCCCTCGTCTCATCCACTTTGGCACAAATAATTGAGTCACCCGCTCCCTCTTTGGCACAAACAATTGAGTCACGTATTTTATTTATTCCACCATGTACACTTTTTTTTTCTTCTTCGTCTTTATTGTGAGGCAAGGGACAGAAATATCATTCGTCTCTGTTCTGTTGTTGCAGATTTTTCATCTCCTCAATGGCATTCTGGTGACTGATAGTTTTATCAAGCATTCTGTGGCATTAAATATTTATGCAATTGAGTTTGTCTTCTCTTATACCTTTGTATGATTGGGGTGGCTGGTCCATCAAAATATTCTTTGGCATCTGATTTTCTCTTTACCATTGGCAGGTCTAATAATCTCTTGTCTTTCATCAAAAGAGACAGGAATACATATCCAAGTAAGACCATATCATTTTGTTTGTGCTCCTCGATTTTATCCTTTGCAAAACAAATAAATGCACGCCCTGAAGTCATTAATTACAGGGATCATCTTGGTCACTCACCGAAACCAGTTATGTATAATTTCGTCACTCCATCTCTCTGGTATTGTGCAAATGTATCACTGGTGAAAACTGCAATGATGATATTGGATCGGTGAACTGAATTGACAATGTCCAGCATCTCTATAAACGTCTCTATGAACTTATCATCTTCAACGAGGTTTTTACAATATGAACTGTGGTTTTCAATGGACATGCAACAAGTACACGTGTACATACCCCTTTATCACTCGACTTCGTATCTGTAAGGTTTACCCCATTCTTTTTCCTCTCCTTCAACGACCTTATCTTTTGCATCAGTTTTCATCAGTTTACTCGTCATTCTCTTGTGATTGCTCCTCTCAAATTGCAGCCATTCTGGTCTGTATACATGTGTCAGTGTATACATTTTGTTAAATGTATTTTAGTCGTACTCGGAAGTGATAGGTGTGAGTATGACAGTATCAGGACCATAGGTTAAATATTGAGAGTAGTCTCGACTAAATTCATGATCAGCCACACACATTGGGCAGAACTTACCAGAAGAGAAAGACCATTCTTTCACCCTTCCATCTTTCTATTGTACCGATATGTCTTGGAGATATCACTTTCATAACCTCGTCACCTACTTCCTTTCAGTTTAAAATTCTTCTAACTCTTGCAGCTTTTTTTAGCTGCAAAATACATACTGTATCTGTTGAATTCAAAAGTGAGCAGAACAAGCACTCCATCCACATGCCGAAGACATCTTTTGGCAAGCATAGATTGAATAACAGTTTCTTTCAATAACTGTGTTCTCATTTGAACTCTCATTATCTTGAGAGATATGCCTCCTTTTCACGCCAAATCCCAGTGAATTCCTGAGATGAAGAGATTTTTGGCACATCAGAATTCCAAAATCTCTCGCAAGGTCCCTCTATCGGTCAAATTTCGATGGTCCATGGCTCTCAAATTGTTCCCAAGACCAGTGTGAGTTCATGTAATAAAACCGAGTGGTGTATTCAACGCCTTGGAGTCTTTGAGGGCATGCTCTCTAAGTGGGATACACTTGCCCTTCTTACTGAGCGATATTACATCCAAAGTGATGAACGATGTACATCGCAAGTTGATGGGATCAAGAGGCGATTGGAGAGTTCATGCCGAAGTCGAGTTGATGAGACCAATGTCCAATGTCATTGTGATTTTTTGCACTTCAAAAAGTTTAGTCGGAAGGACCAACTGAGGACATCGTAAAAGGTATTCCGTAGCATGGTGTCTTGCAGGACAAAAAACATACAACAGACTCACTTCTGAGGAGTGCAGAGAAGAAATTAACGGATTCTCCAAAAGCAACTCGGTTTGACCAAAAAAGCAAGAACTGAGGAAATAAATATTTTCTATAAAATCTCGCCGGCGTTTAAAAAATCCCAAAATTAGGACACATGTATTTGAGACAGTGAAGTATCATCTGAGACAGTCAAAATTTCTGTAGCGTTCCTGAGAAACGAGATAATATAGAATCCGTACCATGACGCAAATTCCAAAATTAATATTCACTCTTCACCTCCTTGACAAGAGGGCCTCAGAGCCTATGTGGAACATTACGCGGTCACGAATAAAAAACTACGTATTTTTGAGACGATGGAAGAGAAGATCACTGATCCGGACATCAATCTCATGTTAGCGGAAGGCCATCGCGCTAACAATGCTCGATGACAAAAATTCACGTCTCTTACCGTAAAGATGTTGGTTACAGCAGTCTTTTGCACTCGTAAAAAGTTTAGAAAAGCTCGGTGTCCGCGGCAGGGTGAAGGGCCCCGGTAGGCGACGTGACCATCGACGTAAGCATCCCCAGTGACTGCCTTACCGAGACATTCACGTTTCGTACCGGAATTGTTGAAAAATAATTGCAAGCCTTTCACTCTGCTGTTTAGCGCCAATGAAATGCTTTGCCCAACACAAACCTGAGTGAGCGAAGAGACTACATTATTCAGACTCTGTTGTTTATTCAGAGTAAACTTGCATCTTGAAAAATTGTGATCTACTTCCTCAAGAGGTGTACACTGACCTGGATTGGCTGCTGATTTCAAGGCACTGCAACACAATATTTTTGCACCATTGATTTATGATTTTCTTTCCAATCACAAATCACCAGTTTTTCACTTTCTCCAGCTGCAGCTGAGAATCTGGCACATGTATGACATTCAGTTTGGTTGTTTGTTTTCATAAGAGATCTTGAGGGGAAATGAATATCATGCTTAATTGCCCATATGATCTGCTCAGAAATATCCCAATAGACCATAATTCTGGTGCAATTATCTCCCTTTCGCTGTTATTGGCGACAATATTACTGTCAGTTCCCCTAGATAATTACATGTTGATTGATATTATACTGATGATATAGAAATTAAACGTCATTTGGACCCATCAAATGCCGCACTTGCGGAACGGCGGAAATTTATTTCAGAAGATGAAAGCGTACATCTTGGTCTCAAAACCACACCCAACACCACAGTATGCGTAGTACTACTTTTCTTTTGATTAAAACAAAAGGGTCCAAGTCTGCTATTTTGGTGTACCTGCCAGTGTGCAATCAATAATTTTCAAGTGTACAAATTTGTGGGGCCCCTTATTGACTTTCTGACTTTGACTTGATCTGTGGTCAGAAAGTTCGTAAATCTAGATTTTACAATGATTGTTTGACCTCACTGTCACTTAGTACTATGAATAGTGCCTTCAATATCAACAGCGGCAGTCTTCTTAACAACGTATCAGAGTTAGAGAGTGGAAGACTGTCAAAAAGGTAGCGTTTTACGCCAAGAATCTCGACGGCAATAGGATGGGTCGCCAAAGTGGTGACCCTCAATTGCAACTCCAACCCGCTCAATAAAAGTCAAAAAATTTTCTGACATTATTTGTATATTTTGGGACTTATGGCTATGCCGCGAATATTTTCATATTTTATTTATTAATAAGTATATTGTACTTCAATTCTTGCTGGACGTCTTCATTCAATAATTGAAAAATGAAGCTCTTTGGATCCCAATGACGGCGAAGTGGACAAACGACGGAGTCTCCAATTCAGTGATCTCAATGTTGAGCTGTCTGTGTACAGAAGAATGAGAATAATTATTTCTTTTGTCCAGATTTGTGGAGAAGTTCAGCATGGATCTTGCTGATCTGCTTCTCTATTTTGGTAACCGGATGTTTCACCGGTATTAATCAGGGGACAGGATAATACGGTTCAAGAGCTTTCTGTAGAGAGCGGCGAGGTTCTCAAAAACCGTCTGGGATTTGTTTTTTGTCTCTGAATTTTTCGTTGATTTTTTTGGTGACAAACCTCTTCTGTGCAATAAATGCTCCTAAATCACTTTGATTGTTTTTTGCAACATCAGTGATTTTTTTGAGACAGATTTCTACCCTCTAATTCAAAACCAAAAAATCTGTGCGCAAGCTGGTACAGTGGTGTTTTTCATTTTATGCTGATGTACATGTTTGTACAGTCTCATATCGCAGAGAATATCATGGCAACATTAGAGCTTTGCTGATATAAAATCACTGAACAATAGCACAACTTTGTTACTCAAGAGGGTTGAGTTGATCAATGTGAATTAATTACAATTTTTTATAATTTTCGTTCAAAGAAGCACTTTTTGGTAAAATTCTGTTAGACTCCGCAATAATTTCCCTCAACAGCCCTAATTCTGCGGGTATTTTTGACCTCCGGCTAAATACTACGCCTACCAGTTACGTTTCACTTTTCACGTATCGGAGGATTGGCTTCTACATCCTCTATGATTTCTCCCTCTTCGTATTTTTCCTCCTCCAACATGTTGTCGCAGAGCTTATCTCGCTTTGGCTCCTGATATTCATAATCCTCATCTGACTCCTCCATCCCTTCAGCTTCACGAAATTTCCTCTTTTCTTTTTCCTTTCTCTCCCCCTCCATATGCTGACAATTGATTGTATTTTGATGGGATGCAAACACTGCACATTGGTTACTTCACCAATTAAAAACTGGAAACATAATATTACCAACTACATATCTCTCTGCGTTATCTCCATACCAGTCGGTCGCATAATGCACTATGTTTGCTCCTTCCACTCCAAATATTGATCCTGCTGGGTATGGAAATAGTCTGCTCAACTGTGGCACTGCCATTTGCCCTCCTTCATAGTTTCCAAAAGGGCAAGTCCAAGAAAGTGATCCTTTCACATTCTTTGGATCCAGATGAGGATATACTGGAAGGTTCACATTGACCACTCTGAGAGAAAACATGCTTCTTTTGAGTTGCGTGTAAGTGTCCTTTCCTACCAGTTTTGCCACCTCTGCCTTCTGAGCTTCTGTTCCTTTTGGATCTAGGAAATGTTGATAACATTGCACTGTGTTCTCTATACTGTCCAATGAATATTTGAAATCTGCCCAGTTCTTGCTTGCGTATCCTCCAGCTACTTGACTCTGTGCTGACATCACCACCTCCGACCCATAATTGCACCATAACCCAATGTGCCACACACCACAGCGATGCCCTCCTTCCTGCTAAAAATGTTCTCTTGCTCTCATCCACTCCTACTGGTGTCACCTTCACAACGTTTTGATGCGTGAGTGTCATCCCTCAAAGACACTCACTTTCTCGCTTTCTCCATGTCGTATTGAAGAATCCCACTTCAACTTGTTCCAGCCTGATACTACTCTTATATTTCTTGTAGTAAACTTGATCACATCTGTTCTGATCTCTTCCCCATGGGCTCTAATGTGTGCGTTGAAGAAATAAGCCGCAAGAATTCTCCCTTTCCTGTCATACATTTTTGTTCTGCATATCCTCTCTGTCTAAGTTGAAAAACTCTCTCACGATGGGAGCCCCCAAATGATGATATGTTTGAGTCACATATTTGAGTTCAGGGTTAGTTCTAAATGGCTCTGTTATCTTCGTCAAGAGATTGCTTTTCAGTTTGAACTGATAAAATGGTGACATCAAGTTTTTGTGGATTTCGAGGTTTGTTTGGTTTCTGTCGTCCATCATCCTGCACCTCGGCTCTGTTGTCTATAACTGATTTTGGAAAAAGTACGGGATTTCTTCGTCTAGAGGTAGAGACAGACAGAGACGGTCTCTGTTTTTTTTTGTTTTTTAGTTTTCTCCGTTATGGGCCAGATTCAGGGGCATGTTATTCACAGCTAACACTCTTCACCCCCAAATTATGCCTATCAGAAAGTGGTTTTAACGTCTGAAAGTCATTTGGAGTAGAGAAAAACGATAAATGAGTGCCGGCACAGAGACAGCACAAAAATGCAGAAAAATAGGACACATTTCAAAGTTATCTCTGTTCCAATTCAGTTTCAGTCAAATTTTACTAGACAACTTATATGCTAAATTGTACAAAGTACCTTATAGAAAAAGTTTGAGTAGCTTAGTAATTAGCATATCAAAGATATGCTAAATGTCTCACTTTGTCTCTAAAATGTCTCTGTCTGTCCTTATCTAGAGGATATAGGTTTTGGAGATTCCTTCTTCTCTGGCATCAGAGAAGTCTAGAGGATATAGGTTTTGGAGATTCCTTCTTCTCTGGCATCAGAGAAGATCAGATGAAGACAGACAGTAGGGTGTCTGCTACAAAAAAATTCCCTCGCGGGTTCTGAGAATCAAAAAGAATGGAATCTTCCAGAATTAAAGAAAATCATAATGCAGAATGATCACTAATTCTTTATTCATCACAAGGAGATGGAATGGTTTTAGCCGAATCTCTTCCCCAGAATACGTAATATGGGTCCAAAGGATTTAGAGCCACGATGTTTCAGCCTGCATCACCCCGCCCAGCAAAATCAGGAACGCCAAAAGGTTACTGAGAATGTGTGCTCTTCAAAACCTATTCATACGCTCATGTACCACGAGGTTCAAAGAACTTGGGATAGAAGACTGTCACAGCTTCCTCTGCAAATCGGGGGCGGCAAAGAACACGTGACTGCTTGGATCGCCTTGTACAAGCGGCTAATTTTCATCTCATCCTGCAGAATCAAGAGGCAACCAACTACGTAATTTGACTGATGAATAAGAATAAAGAGAAAAATAGTAATTATCTTTCTGCTTGGTCCCTTTGTCTTTGTTCACATAAAATCTTTCTTGTCGAATGCTAAAGCTCTATGACAACTCGATAATTTTTTAGGTGTCAATCTTACTATCTGTGGTACCAAAGAAGAGAACAATTCTGTTTGTAGGTGGTTGGTGTTGTTGTTAAGTGTGTCTGGTTGATGATCAAGAAAATAAAAGGCAGGTATGCGAATACGTAAAACGATTTTGGCGCCAACTTTTAACGGCCATACTATCTGGAGGGAGATTCTGCTGAGTTAACTGTGTTGATCGTGAGTAGCATGGAGGATGAAAGGCAAGGAAGAAAGACAATAACTAAATCCTTCATTATGGGCCATTCCGCTGATCCCCACTCCATCCTCCAACACAGACTTGATCTTGAATTAGCACGTCACCATCGATAATCATCTGCAAGAAACTTGAATATATAAACTATTTGGTGTGATATTATTATTGGCGCGCTCTTTACCTCTTGCTTGTTTGATGCCTAAGGCGTCCAGGATTGTGACTGAGATACTAAAAGGATGAATCAGCTCTTGTTTTCTTTGTGGCAGAGGATCGATCTGTCTCGACGGCGACTGCATCAGGGTTGTGAGCTTACAATTAGAGGATAGGCATTACCAAATGCAGTATCTGGACTGGCATAAATTATGCATGACTGACACCATGTTATATGACCGGTAATCCGTTAACCTTAGCCATATGATCACTGAAAAGAAGCAGATTAGATTTGATGGTCTGCCAGCAGTTGTAAAGGTGCTTAATCGTGATGAAGACTCGACAATTACCGTGCTGCGAAAATTTCAGCAGGATCGGGATTTGATGGTCTGTAATAATTTGGCAAGTTGTAAAGGTGCTTAATCGTGATGAAGACTCGACAGTTACCGTGCTGCGAAAATTTCAGCAGGATCGGGATTTGTTGGTCTGAAATAATCGGGCAAGTTGTAAAGGTGCTTAATCGTGATGAAGACTCGACAATTACTGTGTTCGATTCCGGGTCACTTTACACTTGCTCATTTGAATAAAACGAAGACAGTTCTGTGCTATGTTCCTTTTTAGACTCATTTCTTATTTATTCTTTTGGTGATCGTGATGGGAAGGCCGTAGATGACAGCTGCGCTCCCAATAATATATTCCAGTGTGCAACCCATTCTAGCCTCTTAAGATAGGTCTTCCGAGAAGAAGATGAGCTCGGGCTATATCCACTTGGTCCAGTTTCTGATTTTCGATAACAGCTTGAATAATGTCAGTATCAATCACCTTATTACAAAGGAGATGTACTTGCGACCAAATCGTTGTACATCCGGCTCTCTGCGGTTTCTACAGATCAAAAGAGATTGGGTGTGTGCTCTGAGCATAGGAGACAAACAATATGGAAACTGTTTGGTTTCCATTCAAGAGGAGAAAAGTTTGTACTGAGAAAGTATCATGACCCCCTCCAAAGAATACTGTTTTTCGATGTAAGTGTTCTATCCGTGCCAACACCGGTGTGCTTTTGTCCAAACTCATTTCAGGATGAGTTTCGGTACCGCCTTAGTGCCAGCAGGATTGGTATATTTGCAATTCAAGAATCATACCGGGGAATTTCTAAGGCATATGATGGTGCGTAATTAATAATTATATTCAAGTGATGTACACCACAAGTCCAAGAACGATCAGGAATGTTCGATCTGGATTTACGATCAATTAACAGGACAAATTTATCATCGACATAGTATCGACAAGACACCAACAGAAACGTAAAAAACCAAAACAGACAGAGGAGATTGTAGTGAGTATTCGATCATATAGATATCCGAGATTTTACAAAGAAAAAGCGTCGGTGGAAGAAGGGAGTTTTGGATAATTATGATTCGAGACACATCAAACTATGCCTCCAGGAATTGAAAGGGAAGAAGGAGGTGAGCTTAACTGGATGTTATATAATATGATTCATCTATTTCAGACTCAGATTTATTCTGTCACAGTGCAAGAGTAACAGAAAGATATGTCTTGAACGATATGCTGTGCAGACAGGTAAACAATGAAATCCGACAGATTGGGTCAGAGATGGAGTAGTGAGTTGCTAATGAGACAACGACAAGTTGATATGTACAGTTGCAAATCACTGATGAGGGAATATGGGAGAGAAGGAATGGAATCAGTGAAGCCAGAGCTAGAGCTTATTTATTCCAATCAACAGGAAGTAGAGGCTCTGAGCGCAATTAAAAAGAGACTTGAAGAAAAGGATTTGCCCATGTGCAAAGAGGCAAGTTGCTCTTTGACTCCTAGTGATAATGATGGAGCAGGAAATGGCGCTGTGCGTGTGCGGTGATTGCCCAATCAAGACCCCCAGAGAAGGAGAGTTGGAGAAATTATTTACAATCATCCAAGAGGCTGGTGTTTGAATGAAAGATGTCGTGACGCTTTCGTATTCTTGAATTTATTCTCAAGTTGAATTGAATTTTTTGCATCCGGCAGTGGAACGGTGATGTGAAGGTTTAGTTTTAGAGAGTGAAATATAGACAGTGCCAGATTTTTCAGTTGCGGTAGTGAACGCGTTAGATACCGAGAATTTTTATTATTGCTCCTGAGTCTTCTGCCAAAAAGCCAAAGAGGGCACAAATAGTTGAGTCCTCTCCCCCTCTTTGGCACAAACAATTGAGACACAACCCCTCCGACACAGTGTCTGGAGATTCGTCATATATTTCCTTCAGTAATATAGATGAGAGATGAGGTGGCACAATTGTTTGGGCCTGTGAGAGGGGCATTTTGTGCCGAGTTATACTTGAGGAGAGGGATGTACATCGACGTATACTCGAATTCCGAGCAGTATCATCCAGAGGTGATTTTTTCCTTACGCGAGTATTTTCCGCCAAAATGGATCATTCAGATTTCAAGCCAAGAAACATGTTGTTCTATTATCCATTTTTTTTCCGGGTCGCAACAGAGAAGATGAGAGATCTCCATAATCGTATTCTAGAAGAGTTAGAAATCCAGCATAATGACACAGACATCAACAATTTAAAAATGTCGCATGGAAAATGAATAATTATTGATTATAAATAATCTTTTATTGATTGATAATTACCAACTTGAACCTACATTGATTGTGGAGAAAGACAACATGATTTTTTCACACCGCTCAATCTGTCTGATTGAGGTTTGCCCACCCCCTGAGCAATATAGAAGATACAATTCATCTTGTAATATGCAACTCTAGAAACAAACATCCCCTTAATCTCCCCATTGCAGCGGGAAGGACATTTTCTTTGCAATTCCAATAATGAGCACCAAAATTTGCAAATGAGCAGATCAAGGGTGTAGAAATGCAAGACTTACTTGTCAATCTGAACGAGAAAAGAAAACAAAAGCACTTCCTTGCGATGCTGAAGACCAACTGAAAGCATGGGTTTTACCAAGTGAACAAGAGTCGAAAATGCTTTACCATAGCTTGTTCTATAGAAGCATGGGTTTTACCCGCTGATCAGAGTCGAAAGTGCTTGTCATTGGTCCTCTCAGCATCCAAGCTAAGTTGAGGAAGCGTTAAATTTAATATCACATCGCTGAAAGAGGTGAGAAATCAAAAGCTAACGATATGTAATCATAACCATTGAATGTTTCATGTTCTTATTTCTGTTTAGATTGAGTCATTATTCTTCACAAGATTTACAAAGGAGACCCAACATACACTCACCACCAAAAACCATCATCAAGAAGAAAAAAAGGCACAAAATTGCGGCAGAGCCGCAGTCTTTCTTTTCATTCCCGAGTGTCATATCCCAAAGGCAAAAATCAAAAACACAGTAGGACAAGGAGGCCATTAGATCATATTACATCCTTATTACTCCTGCAGAGGGTTGAATGAATTTTGAATTGACGGCTCCTTACCTGTACTTGATGCAATAGAAGGAAGCGGTCGGGCTGATGACTCCAGAAATGATCTGATGCAATCACATTTTTTTCGTTCGAGCCACTACACACGGAACACGCAGAAATGAAAAAAGAGAGTGCAGATCTGATACCACAACTATCAACTGATGGAGAAGTGTCAGGTGTCTCGTGTGAAAATATTTTTTGGTGAAACCTTTTGCAAAAAAACTGAAAAAATCTCAGAGCACCGCCTTGAGCCCTGTCAGCATTTGGCATAACTTCACCAGCGGCAACTGTGAAGAGAAAGTAGAATTCAAAAACAATATCTCGCTGAGAGTAAGTCAGTTTGATTCGGTTATTACCGTCATGATTCGCGGTTGTAACTGCAATTCTTCCTGTTAATGTCCCGTGATGTAAAAAAATCTAAAAGGTCTGAAATTGAAGGTGTTATTCGCAATCAAGAAATTTTATCCAAAAAATCTTCACAAATCAATTTATCGTTAACTTTTGACCGGTAAGTTTTCCTGAAATTTTTTGGCGCCAAATCAGTTGATGGCGTGATAGGATTTTTCCAGCCAAAATTTCTGACAAAAAATAGCGCAGTGAAACATTGAAGGATTATTCTGCAGAGCAAAATGAGGAAGTTCTACATGAACAAAATATTCTGGGGTGAGTATTGTCTCAAATTCAAGATCTTGGTGGACATTGCCAGGGGATGTCATTTTGGATAAAAATAGAATTTACCATATATCTTGAAGCCAGACAAACTTTTTTGGTGAGTTGTATATAGGGTTGTAGAGGGTCAATATTAATTTAAACACGGTGGTCCATGCACAAAAACACTAGTGTGATGGTCAGTGGAGTTTCATGGAAATTTCATTGGACGTAATGATGACGTCAGTTTTAACACGTTTACTATTATAAAGAGAAAATCAACAACTTTTTTCATTTCTGCGTCCTGTGTGCAGTGGTCAAGCGGAAATGTGATCGCATCAGATCATTTTCTCAACCTCACTAAATCCCAGGAAAATTCAAAATACAAAGTATTTAACTTGTGATACCCAGGCATCGACTGTTTGACACTCCCTTCAATCAACATGTTCAGCATACTTGGCGCCATTCTACAATGAGAAAGCTGAGGGGTGGAAGACTCTCCAAAAAACGGGTAGTCTATTCAACACCTTGGAGTTTTGAAGGCATGCTCTCCAAGTGGGACACACTTGTCCCTTACTGGGCATCCAAAGTGATGAGCAATATATATCGCAAGTTGAGGCGATCAAGAGGCGATCGGGGAGTTAATGCCCAAGTCAAGTTGATGAGACCAGTGTCCAATGTCAAGGTAATTTTTCTCACTCCAAAAAGTTTAGTTGGGAGGACCAAGGATATCGTAAAAGGTATTCCATAGCATGGCATCTCACAGGACGAAAAACATACAGAGCACAGAGAAGAAATTAAAGGATTCCGAAATAAATATTTTTTATAAAATCTCGCCGGTGTTTAAAAAATCCCAAAATTATCACACATGTACTTAAGACAGTAAGGTATCACTTGAGACAGTCAAAATATCTGTAGCATTTCTAAAAGATGAGATAATATAGGATCCGTATCATGACGCAAATTCCAAAGAATTTTTATTGTTTAAGTAGGACTCTCTTATTTCTGTGTCCTTCCCTTCTATCACTTTGTCTTTCTTTTTTATCTCATTGTCCTTCTCTTCTATCACCATCTTGTCGCTCGAGGGTAACGGGTCACAACTCCACCTGACAAAGTCGGAAGGTTTCTTATTCCTCCGCTCAAGTCTTGATTTTTTGCTTTCTCTTTCTCCTGTCTCTTCTGGTTCATGTTTAGTTGAAGACATGTCAGGTTGTGAGGTTTCTTTTTGGCCAATTCAAGTGCGAAAAAAAGCGGGAATTTATTCTTCTCTCTGCTGAAAATGAATATTCTACAGCTCTTTACTTTGCTGAACGCGCCTTCATGATTATTTCTAAAAATACCTAGTTTTTGATTCGTGATGCCACGTAATGCTCCACATAGGCTCCGCAACCCTTGTCAAGGAGGTGAAGAGTGAATTCAGAGAATGTGCTTGGATCATCCCAGAAGGATAGTGCGTCAATAACCGTATCAACTCGCTTGTCTTCTTTTGTGCTGGCTCTGTTGCAAGTTTTACACTTTGCATCAATTTCTCTTTGGTGAATGAGGCATCCCGCTGGGTGGTTTGAATTTTCAGATAGTGTAGCGCGTAGAATAGCTATAACTTTCTTATAATTAAAGTACCACCACTTTTGAGCGCAGATTCTGAATCAACACACAAAATACTACTCAATGCATCTTGAGCCGGCACAGCACGTGCTGAAATACATATTTTCATCTTTTCATTTTCGCTACTACAGAAGATGCCCAACAATCAATTTATTGTGCGGCTTTGCTTATTCTGCGGTCACCGCCTTCTTCACGCAGGACGCTCGCTGACTCCCAACCACCACAATTCAAAGTGAGGGAATTTCTCGAAAATGCTCTTGAACTCTTTCTCGTGCAAGTATTGAGTGTGGGGCATGAAGACGGCGTCAGTGAGAGTGAATCCGTCACCGGCAAAATATTGATTTCTGCTCAGGTGTCGGTCGAGCACCAACAGAACCAATGACAGCCCTTTCTCTGCGACTTCGACTTGTACATGTCAATTGATGTTCAGAGAAAAAATTCTGACCGGCTGATTAGGTGGAGCCCCTTCAATATCCCTACTAAATTTATTAAAATGAAAGAGATCGTATTGCGGTGAAATAGCTTCTTATTGTATATTCAGTCTGGCACAGAGAAGGGGAATATTTATATTTATCAACTCTCTTCCGTCCTGCTTATTGGTGGCCTTAATTCAAATGTGATAATATAACGAGGAAGTATCTGTGCTGGATGAAATACAACGATTTCTTTTTCTTCTGGTGATATGTGAGTGTCAAAGCCATTCATAAGACCTTTCCCATCCATCCTATATATCATATTAATATATATTTATATAAGGTGAGAAAATACCTCTGCTGACACCAGTATGGCCTGCCCATGATGATCTGGCTCAGCAGAATCTGGTTGGAATGTCTCTTTGAACTAAACTTGATTCTATTATGATTAATATTAATGTAATATTATACAATGTATTAAGTTAGGAATGCTCACGCATAATCTGAGTACTCTGTGAAGTAGATGCCAAATCCATAATAACCCTTATCCAGTAATCTCACTCCCAGTTGGTTCCTCAAATATTCCGGGTGCAAAAACCCACCCGTGGATATACTCTTTATAGACTCTTTTGAAGTCCCATGGAAGCCCCATTGTTCTGCCTGATTCCGGAGATTATATCTTATGTTCTTATTGTGTATCTCTGTCTTTTTATTTTGGTACTGTGCTTGCAGCTTAGTGTTGTTGATCACACCAACTTTGGTGATGGTGTAATTCCCTTGGGAGACACTCATCGTCTCGTAAAATCGAGTGGATACCTGGGCTTGATCAGATCAGATCGTTTTCGATGAGTCACCTCGGCAAAGATGTTTTCGTAAGCTTTTGATTGGGTCCTATTGGATTTTGTTATAAAGAAGACTCCGTCTCTCATCTGATCCCGACTCGTCGAAGTATTTGGCTGCGTGATCATAGCTATAACAATGCTTTGGGCTAATTTTGTAAATTCTGCTTCTGTATTCGCCACTGCATTCTTTTCTTTGTGAGACGATCTCAATCATATTTGTGTCTGACCAACCTGTCGGCTCAAAGCATCTTTATACATTCCGTCCGCAATTTCTCTTTTTGGCTCTAGTTCTTTTGCAAATTCTGTCTGTTGCATTTTTTGTTCGTCCAAGCGTTTTTGTTCTTCATCCAAGAATCTTTCTCTCTCCTGTGCTTCTATCTCCCGTTTCTTATACGCTCTGAATTTTTCAACTTTTTCTGAACTCCAATTGTCGTCTTCGTCATCGTCCTCGTGGTCAGAGTTCATACCACGCGCGGTGGTCGGTTCTTTGTCTGAAATTACCTGACACAAGGTCAGATGAATATCTGAAGCACATTTTTTATGTGTGGTAGAGTCTACTTACATCATCCTCAATGATGATGGTTTCATGAGCGTCAGTACAAGGTTTCTTCTGAAGAGCAATGGACCCTGAACTGATCAGCCTCTTATCTTTCAAATTCATTCTTGTTCTGAAATGAAACATTTAATTAAATATTTTGGAACCTGATGATAATGGATTGTCGAATACGATGCGCCCATTAAAATATTCATCATCATTCCCATCAGAGTTTTCATCATCACTGGATGCGAACATAGCTAAAAGCATCAGTGTCATTGATTGCGCAAAAAACATGGGTAGGTTCGTTGCTGCGTGATGCAGCAATGGAACAACAGAGATTTATTGAAAAATAGAAAAAATATTGTTCGCTCTCTGCCAAAGACCTCCAAAAAGTGCACGAAATTGTGATGGGGTGAGGTATTTTGCAGAAACTCTGTGAATACCTCTCTACTCACCTAAAAGTGTTCGATGGTCTGCCTTTCTCTTCTCATGAGCTATTTTTTCCTCTTTCATCCTCTCATCTTGTCTCCTTTGCTCTTCAATTTCCTCTCTCCTCTCTTCTTCTTCAATCTTCTTCTGCGCCTCTGCGATTCTGTTATTTTCCTTCACTCTCCTCTTATTTTCCTCTTCGATTTCCTTTCTCTTTTCTTCTTCAATTTTCTTCTGTGCCTCTGCAATTGTCTTCTCCTCCACTCTTCGCTTATTTTCCTCTTTGATTTCCTTTTGTGCCTTTGCGATTTTCTCCTCCGCTTCTGCAATCTTCTTCTGCGCTTCTGCGATTCTTCTCCATTCCTCTGCCCTTCTCCTGTTTTCCTCCTCTACAATTCTCTTCTCCTCCTCTACGACTCTTCTCTCCTTTTCTAGAATTCTCTTCTTTTCCTCCTCTACAATTCTCATCTTTTCCTCCTCTACAATTCTCTTCTTCTCCTTCTCTACAATTCTCCTCTCCTCCTCTACAATTCTCCTCTCCTCCTCTACGATTCTCTTCTTTTCCTCCTCTACAATTATTCTCTTGTTTTCCTCTTCAAGTTGGGTCCGTTCGTAATATTGCTGCAAGTGACATTAAACTATGTCTGCAACCTCTTGTCGATCAGCTCACTTCTTTCAAAAAGAGAGTTTCGGTGGCCTTGGTTTTACTTTTCGACACGTGGAGGAAGTAGAGACGAAATACCAGGTTTCCGTCTGAATTCATTTGTATTTGGTGAGGCATCTGGACTACTTTTCTTGCTTCTAAGGAGCGAAGTGGTACCAAGAAGGGAGTGATGAACATCATATAAGCCATTAAGGTGTTGTATCCTCCCAGATTGCAGCGTGCAGCGAGTTTCTTGTTGATGGTTTTGAATGTTTTATAGATTGAGAGTCTGTGCAAGGGGCACATTGGAGGATACATTTTACTCTGAGATCCATTCGTCCAAGTTCTTATACAACAACTCAGTTGACTGTCCATTTGTGTGTGCATGTCTTCTTTTCTAAACTGACAAGGACACCATCCCGTAAGCGAATTGCTTTCACAACTCCACCGGAGCACAAGTACTGGGTTTTTTATTTGCCGAGTTGTACCACTCATCAAGTGTCAGTTTTGAAAATTGAGCGTCTACAACAATTCACTTTCATTTGTATGAAAAGATTGTGCAAGCAAACAACATTGTAGAAGACAAAAAACTATGATTGTAGAATAATCTGTCTTACGCACTCGTAAAGGGGTACCATCTACACGATTAGTGCACCATTTGGAGAGTAAGTTGATGTTTAATCAATAGAGCATACATTTACACTGTCTCAGACTTGTTCTCTCCAATTAGCATATGCTTAAATCCCTATCAGAGGCCATAAATAAATGAGCTTAATTAAATCTCAATTATATTATAAATCAGAATTCTTATTGATCATATTTATGATTAATCATAAATACACAAGAACAAAGTGGACTTTTATTTCCAGCCCTCCTCATTTCAACATTTGATCCTTTATGAGATATCTCAAGTTTTAATTTTATTGATGTGAAACATACGCAGTTAAAAGAAGCACGTATGTTTCACTATCATCATTTTCGATTATTGTTCTCTGTAGGAGAAATTCAGATTTTTTTTGGAAAACATTGAAAAAAATCTCAACTATTTTTAGCCCCTAGCCAGAACTCAGAGTCAATGTGACCGGTTTGAAAACAGACCAAAAAGAGGTTACACTCTATGCGGCTGCATCCAAGAAACGCACGTATGTTCTTCAAAATCTTGAATGTTGTTTTTCTCTGGACTTGGAATTGGAGAAGAACTTTTGAAAAAAGTTTAAAAAATCTGAAATGATTTAAGCGCCCAGCCAGAACTCAACAAAATCGACATAGACGCGACCAATTTAGCGGATACAAGAGAGATCACACCTGCAGTGAAGAGAAGCACGTATGTTTTTTTCAATATTTTTTCCGTTGCAAAAAATCTTTTCAAAGAAAAAAAGTTGAGGAAGAAATAAATATTAAAATAGTTCATAATTATGAACTATTTTTAGTGCCCAGTAAGACACTAATATGCGCACTGTTGTAGTTCCCCCCGGCAAGATCCCCGCCAAGAAGGCCGTCAAGAAGGCCTAATTTATCGGGAAATAAATATTTCTGCCACAGCTCCAGTGCTGCATAGTTCAAATCCTGTACACATCAGAATTGATAATTATTCTTTGTTAAAATGCCATCATGATGCCTGGTGCCTTGTCCAAAACTTGAAAACGCGAAAAAGTTGAAGTTAAGCAATCACCACCAGAAGTGTTAATAATTTTTTATGAATCCACCAGACCTGGCAGGTGGACATCTCCAGTATATAAAAAATTAAGAGTGTTGAATCCGGTCATCTCTTGACCTTCAATTTCAAAATGGAAGCAGAGTTCTTCAAGACCAGGCGCTGTTAGAAATTCAGATAATTCTGTTTTTAGCGGTTCTTTATTGTTCAAGTCTTCTGAGAAGTTCCTGGACATCATCTTCTCTCCACTCGGTCACTTGACAGCTGTTATCGATTTCGAACTCCATATGCTTCAATCAGCTCAGACGAGACTGGGTCCATATCTTGAAGAGGTTCTTCGGATGGGAGCCCTCCTTTTCCAGCCCATTTGTCATGGTCTGTTCGATTAGTTGATGTAGAAATAGATAACTGAGATAATTACCTGTTTCCATTCTCTTTGTTTCGTATACTCTTGGTTGTGTGATGTCGAAGTGTCGCTTGTGGCGTTTGTGTGTCTGTTTCCCACGGCTTCAAACCATTGTAGAATGGTCTCGTTTCTATTTATAACAGCACAAACGTCCCATTTTCCAAAAACCTGAACCAAGAAAGCTAGTAAGGATTCACCCCGGGTCTTTGATCTTAGACATGGAGTGAATCTCGAACAAGTGTCGTTGTTTGCCACAAATGCTGGCACCTGCTGATAAGTGAAGAGGATGAGATTATATGGTGACACGCAGCGGCAAACAGCACCCTAGAACGACAAATTATTGGACTGAAGAACTTTGGTTCATGACTTGCATACGTAATTTAATTGACGGGAGGGAGTGAAAGAAAACTGAGAGAAAACTTCAGTCTTTTCCCAAGGGTCCCGTGCTGACATTTTGGCGACAATGATTTCGCCTGATCACACAGATGGCCAAAAGACAAGACCTTCGAGTGCACTTCTCTTCCCTTTACTCTCTCAAACAAGTTTGTGCGGGGGCATCGCCAGTCTTCTGGACTTCCTCCTCGTCCTTGGTAAGTATTTCCTCTCTCAGGACAGCAGTTTTGTTTCTGTTCAAGTTTTTGGAGAGAGGGTTCTTGAGCATAGAAACAGGAGGTCTCCTGGGTGCGCGGGCTCTCTATTTTTTTATAGAAATGACACAAAAAGATGGAAGACCTTCACTGGTGGGGTTCCTCTCATGTATTTCGGCAGTGTTGGAGAGATCATTTGGGCATTAGCAGAGAGATCATTAGAGGAAGTCTGCTGAGATGTGAGAATGAGAGCAATGGGATTGAACTCTCACCTTTGCACTGGTTTTGGTCTCATCCTCTTTGGTGATCTGTTCTTGGCATTCTCTCATGTCTTAAGGTGTGTGTTGTGTTGTCTGTAGTTTTGGCTCTTCCTGGGCAATAGAGTTGTAGAAGAGCTTTGTGAGGATTTATTTACGGTTGTAGACTGAGGCATTTCATTCCATCTTCATATATTCAACTGAAATTACAGAATTATAGATGTACATAGAGGCAAAGTGATTGAAATATAGACAATATGGAGTTCATATATTCAACACACAGAGATTCTGATGATGGAAGTTTTTGTTTTGCTCATGGTACATTAAAGAGTGACAGAACAAAATCGGAACACGTTATGGTACTGTATCGGAACAAAAATTTTACGGTAACCTTACTGTGTTCCGACAATCTCTATGGTACATCCATATGATTTTACAACACCAAGTCTATCGGACCTTTGGCAATCTCAACTTATATTCAAATCAAGGAAAGGAGTCATTCCACCATTTATTCCAGACACATTCAATGGGAGAAGACAATCTGAGATCCAACAAAAGACGTCTTATTCTGCGGTAAAAAAATTCACTGAAAATAATGATAAATTTTTCAGACATCTGTATTTATGTATACAAGAACAATATGAGTGAGGTGGCCTTGCAACAGAGAGTCTTCCTGATGAGAACAAGGATTCATCCCAACTTCCCCTTGATCTCTGTGATACTTATGGTCTTGATACCGACACCGACCTCATGAATTTTGATGTTTCATTTCTTAATCTCGGTGAAACTCATGGTATTGATACCGACACCGACCTCATGGCTCCTCCCGAGTTCATGTAATTAAAAACGAGTGGTGTATTCAACGCCTTGGAGTCTTTGAGGGCATGCTCTCCAAGTGGGACACAAACACGATCAGCTTGAGGTCATCGATTCCAACGACGAGGAAATTTCCGCCTCTCCTGCTTCTGTTTCCCCCATCAGACTTTGCTTACCTTCCAACCCTTACTCTTACTCACCTAATTCTCCTTCCTTCTACCCTGACGATGACATGGACTACATCGATCCTGTCGATCCTATGGATTATGACACTGAGGAATATGAGGATTCTGATGTCAAGGACGCTCTTGATCTTTCCCTTCTTCCCCTCCTTTAGACTTCTCCTCATTCGATGCTCATGTTTATCACACTACTGCCAGATTCCCTCCTCCTGCTCCCAGGCGCCCTCCTCCTGTCAGCCGTATAAATCGCAATACCATTGACCTCACTCAAGATTTTCCCATACCTGTAAGTATTATTCTCTCATATATTTTCTAAGTTTTTTTAGCTTGCTCTTCCTCCCAGATCCAACTCTAGGCGTTTTCTATTCTCTTGGCCTGAGGGTGTCATCACTGTTACCGGTCTCTCCCTTCAACCCAACCCAAGATCTTCCACCAATGTAGACTCTGAGATCCTTCAATCTCAATATGGCCCAGATATCTATACTCGCTCCAACAGGAGGTCCAATCACTCTGGATTGAAAATCTAGGCATACTCTTCATTCCGCTCTACACATCCAATTCCAGACATACTACGCTCTGCTCTTCATAAGATCGGCGCCAATACCACCAGAAACCTCTCTGCTTTTGTTGTTGAACTCACCGACGCCGACTTCACTCACAAGAACATCATCGATGTCATCCAATCCTGCCCTCCTTCTCTCAGAAATGCCATAGTCAACCATACTTCTTTATAAATTTTTCTTTTTCAAACACTTTATTAAAATCCCCTCTCATTCTATCATAATCCATTTCACCCTAAACACTTGATTCCTTTTTGTATACAACTAAAATAATTCTACTTTTTTTCACAAAAATATTCACTTCTTTTACTACTCTTTAAAATATATATATAAACACTTTGTTATTTTCATCACAATCTTTCAATTTTTTTGTCTTCATCGTTTAATAATGTGCAGTCAGATACATGTCAGTGTCAAAAATCAAATTTTTATGACAATGCATATGGTGTGAACTCAATATAATCACATCCGGACACTTTTGACTCCTTTATCTTAATATTTAGTATGACCACCTTTAGCTCTGATTACAGCAGCTATTCTTCTTGGCATGCTGCTAATAAGGTTCTGGACCTCTTCAGGAGTGATCCTAGACCAAGCCTCTGCAGCTCTCTGCCAGATCTCATCCACTCCCTCAGCTGGGAACTCATAATCATATATTTTCCTCTTCAAGATCCCCCACAGATGTTCAATGGGATTCAAGACAGAGGATTGTGCAGGCCAGGATAGTAAAGTGATGTTCTGATCTTGGAACCACTTGGTGGCTAGTTTAGAGGTATGTTTGGGATCATTATTCTGCTAAAATATGATGTCCTCTGTTTCTAATTGGAATTCCTCTAGTGTACTAAGGAGCCCATTG
>MZNV01000778.1:0-26367 GCA_002081555.1 Protostelium mycophagum | reverse complement strand
GTCATTGTATCTGTATTGAATTGTTAAGGTCGTACAATTTATAGGATTCTGCGCTCGCCCTCTTGCCCTTGTGACAGGTGACAAACTTCCATTGTGCCGTCTATGTTGATATAAACAGAGTTCTTGAGTGGAGGGAACTTGAAGACATATCTGGATGAAAACAAAGACATATCATACGGAGACAAAGTGCGGATAGTGAGGGGCGTTGCCATGGGAATGGCTCATCTGGCCTCAGAGAGGGTAGTTATGAGATAAAGTGGGTGTTTGACTGAAATGTATGTGAAGGTGATACACAAGGACCTGGCAGCCAGAAACGTCTTGGTGAGATAGTTGTCCTATTATCTCATTTGTTCACCACCTCCGTTCATAAAGAATGTGTACTGACTAGAAATGCAGTTGACAGAAGACTTGGTACCAAAAGTCAGTGGTGAGTCATCGGTTGTGATGTTCTTTGAGATGCTGATTTGTTCAGATTTTGGATTATCAAGAATATTGTCTTCAGAGACAGACATGCACCAGAGCAAGTCTAACACAGGGCCTATCAAGTGGATGGTGAGGCAGAGATGCGTCATCATGTATTAACATGATATAGGCACCGGAGTCACTGGCGAAAAACAACCATTCTGAAAAGTCTGATGTGTGGTCCTGGGGTGTGCTTTGCATTGAAGTCTTCACTGGGTAAGAAGGACCGTGAAACAATTGAGTTTGATGTTCTATAGAGAAGAACCCTTCCCGGACTTGTCTCCAACTGATTTTATCATGGCAACCGTTTCGCAAGATCTCCACAGCAAGATGCTCGATCAGGTGATCAATCAACCCACTCTCACCCTTCACCTGTTGGTCTGAAATTATTGAAAATATCCAGATTCCTTTAGATAAAAGGGATGAGGTGATGTCGGAGGTACTGGAGTCTGTGTTCCAGAAAGACCCTGAGCCACGACCTTCTTTCGATCGCATCCTTGAGTCGATCAGCAAAAACCTGGGTTTTTGAATGAAAAAGTTGTTCACAACCCATTTTTCCAAACTTTTAGATACTGTCTATCCACCGCCAAACAACACCAACGAACTACAATTAATTGACGCGATAATGAATAATAAAAAGCAATCATTACAAGTCTCTGTATTTATCGGTGTACTCGATCAACTTGCTCAATATCCCGGGTTCTATTCGATGTCAGAAGGACGAAAAACGATGACGTCACCTTTCATAGAGTGTCCGGCGTCGGGGATCATAAAGAGGTCAGCCTGAGGCCAGGCCTTGTGAAGGTCGTAAGCGCTGATAGGAGGGCAGACCATATCGTATCTGCCTTGCACGATAACTCCAGGAATATTGGCCAATTTATGTGCGGAGTTGATCAACTCTCCGTCCTCTACAACGATTCAGTTTCAATTTAATGAGAGTCACATTCGTGTGAAAATATTCTCAAAAAAATGCGACGGCCCACCTTTGAAGAAACCGCCATTAACAAAATAATGACATTCGATTCTGGCAAATGCGAGGGCGAACTTGTCTTCCTCTCCACGTGCCAAGGCGACTGGATCTACAACGAGTCTGGATGTGCTCATCTCCCACTTGGTCCAAGCTTTGGCACATTTTAATTTCTCGGCCTCATCATTCCCTGTATGTGTGTCAGCAATTTCCAATGGAATGTCTTTGGTGCGGCTAGGATTATAGACATTAGAATTAAACAATATTTTCTGCTTTAAAATCGTGGCCAAGTCAAGACTTTTACATCTATATTTAGAACAGATACAGTTGTAGAACATGACAACGATTCGTACCGGTCAGTCTTCTGTGGTAAGCGGACATGATGTCGCCACGTTCCACAAGAGGAATGGGCTGTACATATTCATCAAAAGCGTCCGGGAAGCAGTAAGAAGCGCCCTCTTGGTAGAACCAGATCAACTCCTTTCTTCTCAGTGTGAATATGCCACCTGCAGAGGTGAACCTCCATATGTGTGACGTCATCGAAGAATAGATGTGTTACGTAATACGAGGGCCTTCACTCTGTCGGGATGTGTCTCAGCATAAGCGAGAGCTAAAGTAGATCCCCAACTTTACATTTTAGATCATGAGCAGGTGAATATACATGTGTAGTATTCACCTTCCTCCAAAAACGAGCCATTTTTCCACACCAAGGTGTTGACGCAACTTCTCGATGTCGCTCACAAGAGCCCATGTGGTATTATCCTCTAAACAAGCATGTGGGAGACTACGACCTGTCATTATTAGAATGATTAACAAGAAAGAATTCCATACCTGAGCCTCTCTGGTCGAGTAAGATGATACGATAGGCCTTGGGATCGAACATTTGTCTGTGACCAGCATCACAACCACCCCCGGGACCTTCAAAAGAGATCAGTCACTGAAAAAGGAAGGAGATCCACCTCCGTGAAGAAATATGGCTGGCTTTCCATCTGGATTTCCTGCCTGCTCGTAATACAAACTGTGGATGTCGGACACCTATAAAGATCTGATTAGAAAGTCGACAAAATGCAGTCTGATCACCTTAAGAAAACCAGAGTTGTACGGTTCTATGGGTGGGTAGGCTTGTCTATAGCTGCTGGTCATCCTCCTTTGAACAAAAGTTTTCGGTCGATTAGGGGTGAGTATGGAGGTTTTTACCGAGAGAGGTTTCTTGAAGATGTTGTGGAACATGATCAAATTTGGGGCTGTACTTTTACAACGAGAGGAATCTGTGTTTTTGGCGAGAAACACGACACGCTCATCATCACCATGCCAAAGAAAGAACAAGCGCTCGTCTCTTCTGCTGTCGCATATGGTCCATCCAGACCTAATGTGAGATCTTTTTAGAAATCAAGATTATTCAATATTGTAGGTCGCCAGACAGTTCCAAGAGGCCTTCAGTCATCCTCTGATCCTCCAAGTGAAAGGTTCTGTTTTGCCTTCTCTTTCGGTTCCCATACTGCTATTATCCCTCTATTCCGCCCTGTACGTTCTGCTGCATAAGTATGGCCTGACCTTGTCTTTGACTTCCAGTCTCATACCCATCCTATCCCTTGTGACAGGACTCCTCGTCTCCTTCAGAACTTCCAGCGCTTATGATAGATGGTGGGAAGGTGAGTGACGTCATGAGATCTCATTTATGCAAGCTGGAAAGACGATCATCGAAAGGTATTATATCTGATTTTATTTATGAAAGGAAGGAGATGCTTCTCGAGCATTAACTCTATCGTGAGAAGCTATGCGAGAACACTTCACACTCATGTCGCAGAGGGACAGAATGAAGAAGAGCTTTTACAAAAAAAAGAGGCTATTCAATTACTGCCAGGCTTTGCGAGAGCTGTTACTCATCATTTGAGGTGAATCAATTGATTTCAGAATGTACATGTCTGAGAATGAAAAACTAAAATAGCAAAGAGGGGAAAAAGGAACACCATACGCAGACATCCAAGTACGTCATCATCTTAAATCTCACTCATAAAACACAGACATACCTTCCCAAAGGCTATCTTGCCGCAGTTCAATCTTCCGGACGTCCACCTCTAAACATGCCGCTCGAGCTCACCTATCTGATGACGTCATATGTCGACCTCTTTGTTTCTCAGAAGAGGATTGAAGGCTCTTATGTGGGAAGTATTAACGGTTCTATCAATGGACTCACTGAATGTCTGTCCAATTTGGAAAGGATATCCAGCACGCCTATCCCCCTGGCTTACCAGATCCACCTCAAGGTTTGAAATTCAAATTTATTTATTGGCGGGAAAATGACGATGAGCAGCAACTGGTGACTCTGTACTGTCTCAGTCTGGCACCACAATTGGTGGATTCTTTAGGATATTACAGTGTATTTGTGACCGCATTTGCAGCCTTCGCCTTCTTTGGTGTGGAGTTTATCGGCCAAGAGATAGAGAACCCTTTTGGATACGACTACAACGATCTGTGAGTTCTAATTGATGTTGGAAAATGATGATGATGAATGACACCAGCAGACCTCTCGAAGCGTATTGCCAAGAGATAGAGAGAGAGATACAGACATTGAGCAGTATCTCTTATGATCCTCTAAAGTGGAAGGACCAAGTTAAAGCGCTCCCCTTCACAAAATCTGGATCCAAAAAAAACAAATAATAAGCACACAGTTCACGTATTTATATAGTCATGATAATCATTAAAGAAACACTTCACATCAATCGGTTCCTCGAAAAAATCAGATGCAGATCTCGCGGTTGTATCTAGATACAGCTCTCCATCTGCAACAGTCAGATGATACGGACATCACGTACGACAAGACCATTGAAAGCTGGGCTGGAGGTTGTGAGGTCGCTGGTGTAGTATTCGTCGCCGAGGAAGTTTTCATCGCTGTACAAATCTTGCTCATAGTCACGTCGAGCTTGGAAGCTGATGCCTCTCCTGGTCGGTTCAGACTGACATACACATCTAAATATTACCTTCTCACGTTCGTGAACCACTGGTTGACTTGTTTGATGTTGAGACCTGAGAGGACAGATAACTGTTCCTTCTCTGCGATTGTCGGTTTTGCATTTGGATTGTCCTGAAGAAGTCATTCGAATTCATGATGTGGGTGTCGCACCCGATGGAGGTCAAGCCACATGAGAAGTGGTTTCAGGTTCTGTTTTGTATAATTTTTGCAACGAACCCTCTTCGGTGGTGGTTCTATTGTGTCTGGCTGCTGCGAATTGAGTGTCAACTTGCTGCAACATCCGGAGAGTCACCTCTGATTGTGGGATTGATGAAGCTGTTGTAGTCGATGAGCCAAGACCAAAATCCACTGCAGAGCTCCACACATTGTACAACATCTGTGTTCCAAATTGGAGGCAGTATGACAATGTAACCGCAGCTTGTGAACGCAACTCTCTTCCAAGCTCCAGGTAGTTCTTAAGCGCCTGTAAGTCCACATAACCTTTCAAGAAACCATCTGCATGCTTCTCTCGCATCTGCAGCTGTCACCAAGCGTCACCCAAAGACAGCCTTCACCTCGGGAGGAAGAGCATCCCAACCTTGCCTCTCCTCTAATAGACGCAACACCGTCTTCTTATCCTCTTCCATCTCGAAATTTTGCATGAAGTTTTGATGAACCTCGGCTCGCGTTTATCTTTCGAGATAAATAGTAGTCCGAAATTCGTGAGTGAAGTCCCTCGCAGTTTGGAGGACCTGAAATTAGGTTGCAACAGCCTCTTGTCATTTTTCTGCAGATGGCATCAACCGAAGAGGTGATCTTGATGACTGGAGATGCTGGGTGACACCTGCAGTTGGGACTGTTTCTGGACAGGCTCACTATCGACGATGCGGTCATGGCATATCAAGCCGATCGAAAGGAGACGACGAAAGATGACCTCAATTTGAGCTGGTATATACCCTTCAAAATTGAAGACGAAGAAGTGAAAAGGTTGAGTCCAACGGCTCAAAGAATTGTGCCTGTGACGCCACCTCCCGACCCTTTGGAATCTTTCTTACCTCATGGTTCACTTCCAAAGACAAACATTGACGCATTAAAAAATGCCTATATCGTGTACACATCGCAGATCGAACAGATTCGGAGTGTGAGTGCGACCTCTTCAACGGTGTCTAATGATCAATGTACAGATGTACAAAAAGATGAAAGAAACATTATCAAAGGCACCAGATATGCAACAAACCGAATCTTACGCACAACTTTTAGAAATGGAGAGACAGACATTAGATGCGCTGAAAACACAATTTCAAATCCAAGTCTTTAGTTACTGCAGTAAAATCGAAGAGAGTCCTCCAGAGGTAAACCTGCTCCACTCCAAGTTTTAATTTCATCATCAGATCGAGACGACTCTACAGCCAACTGAGAAGAGGAAGACCCTGAAGGCTTTTCCGCACGTCCTCGCCAACGCACTGACCGAATGGTTCAACGCGAATCTGCACAACCCTTATCCAAGCAAAGAACAGAAGCAAAGATGGGCTGATGAACACGACATATCATATAGAAGGATCTCTGTATGGTTTGACAACAAGAGGGCGAGGAGTGAACACAGCGCAAAGAGATAAATTATTTCAGATTAAAATCAAACATCTTTCAAAAACAACTCGTTTCTATTGACGTTTCGCGCTCATGTGAAGAGTCTTCAAGCTACATTCACATATTCTCTCTTGATATTGTCTTCTATCCCTTGAAGCAGTGCCGATTCTTCTGAGAGATGCTCCTCCTGCCCCTGAAGAAAATAAACAAATATTTATATTTATATCTCATCTACAATTTCACGAGATTCACCTGGTTCGACCTTTTGTGAACAAAGCATGCGACCGTGATGATGATCGCGAATAAGATGATGACAACGACCACGATGGCTAAAATCAGTAAGAGGATGGGTAGAATAGGTCTCGGCGGCCTCGAATTTGGATCTATACAATGTCAACAACCCAGTTGACGCAGTGATTTCAATCTTCTGGTATGGGATTAAGAGTGTACCTATGAGGTACCCCCAACTAACCGAGAAATTTCCTTTCAAATCTGGAAACTTGGCAATAACTAGCATGGATGGAGGGAATACGCTTAACCCGTTGAAATCAACACTCGAATTTGTATACCAAGTCTAAAAATCAGTAAACAGAACTTACAATATTTCGAAATGGAAAAAGATTCAAATTTTCAAATTTCGTTTGTGGCGGGAAAATAAAAAAGAAAATTACTGACCTGATTTCCGTCAGAAATCTTGTAAAATTGAGAGGTATACATCTGTCCCGTGCCGATCATTCCGACACCTCTATATACTTTGGATTCTGGGTCCTCAGCCGGTACAAGATTGAAGACACTCACACCAGAATTCGCCAAGCTGTCTAAGGTCATACTGACACTCGTCAGTCGTGAAATTTCGTGGAAATTCACCCTTCTAATGTGTCGTGGCTGTGGCCTCTGATGGTTGCGGATGCGTATACGCTCGAAGCGCCCAGCATCACATTCTCTCCACGCCAAAACTGTGGAAGAATTGTTGTGTTGTAGAACAGAGTGTAGACGAACTCTATGGTGATATTCCTCTTTGTGTCCAGTGTTGCTGAAAAAACAACTTTATGAGCCGTCACCTTTGCATGATCGGTCATTCTGAACATTTAGAAAGTCCTACATTTTGATGATGTTGAGAGAAAGGGAGTGTCAGATTATCGAAGACGGAGAAGCATTTTGTGTCGTAGGTGACATTATCAAGCCGATAGGTGAGATTATTATGTTGTGAATTACTGCCTTGCACTTGCATCAATGAAAGAAAATAACAAATCCAATACCTATTTGTTGGGGAGTGATTTTGAACAGCAGGGAAGTATTATTTCCTCTTGCTAATGTGGCAGTGGGGGATCCTCGTGATAAGGTGAGAACCTCCTCCTTCATGAGTAGTGAGATAGTAGGGAGTTCATCCTGGCATATGAGACGAGCACTTTGCAGATGAAAAAATATTGACAGAAGAAGAATCACTTCAGTGATGTGGGTGCCTTTCATGGAATTTGATCATGATTTGTCAGAGAAACAGTCAGAGAACGAGTGCGAAAAATGAACACCAAATCTTCCGGCTTCATCATCTTCATGAAGTTCATAAGATGCATCTTTATCATCGAGAATGAAAGCACACGAGCGGAAAAAGGTGATCAAGATTGAATTCAAAGAGCTTGGATTGGTGTTCGTGAAGATGATCTTACCAACCTTCGTTGGTCTGCTCGTGGTATTAAATTACCATGGTGATGAATGTATTAATAATAGATCAACCTTCTTGCTGCCGAAACAAGAGGTTGCCTTTAAAAATCTCGAGATTCTTGGTGGAAAGCGCGTTCCAGCCGCAAAACCGGCGACTGGAATAACGATGACAGTCAAGGTTGAGCACATATTATAAAACCTTCAGAAATGCACTTGGAAGCTTTCGGGATTACAGCCCATGGCGGTTTATCTTGAAGAAACCACGAAGTACTTACAGCCTGAAAATAGAGAAGGGGCCCCTGACCACCTCCAGAATTCCAATTTACTGAAATTTCTACTTTGAGATGGGCGGTCAGGCCCCTTCTGCGGAAGTATTTCTAAATATACGAACGCACAAACGTGAAGATCTACGGTAAGCTACCACGGACGTGAATCTGGTTACCCGCCAACCTTTACTCAACCGTTCTATTTATTTTTACAACAACAGCCTCTCACAGAGGCCACGCAACTTCGATTGCATTTGGGAGACTAGCTCCTTGTACCACCAACTATGAAGGTAAATTAGCTCTCTCATTACCCTTCTTCTTCTCCCATTTCTGATCTTCATCTCAGATTACCACAACCATAGCGCTTTGCGCCGTGAGCCTCCTCTATTTCGGGCTTGGCGTATACGCAGGTAAGATGTTATTCTCTCATGGCGGCTCGTCTGATCCGCTATAGCTAAAGGAGATACAATTCAACTTACCGGTATCGGCCGTGATTTCTGGCCGGCCTCAGTCTCAGCCTCAGATTGTGGAAAATACAAGGCCACTCTGTCGTGCGTGGGACTCAAATTCTCACCCGATCACGAGAACTATAACGGTGCTGAGAGTGGCATCGTCCAAAAGTATCTCAACGTCACCGGTCCTGACAGAAAACCTCTATGGAACGGAATGAACCAAAAGATCAACTCGATCTCAAGCGCAGCTGCTTTCGACAGATTCTTCCGCGATTCACCGGGGTACAACTCCCCCACCATCCCGGTCATTCTTACTCTCACGGATACTGCTGGAAACGGCGTATTCGGTTACAGCAACACCGCTTTCTTCCCCCTTAACGGTCAGGGATACGGATCTCAATACGCTGGCAGCAGCATGGGATATACCAACAACTTTGCTTTTTGCGTGGAATTCCACACTCAATTTCAATGGAAGGGAAATGAGGTGTTCAACTTCCAAGGAGATGACGATGTGTGGGTGTACATCAACCAGACTTTGGTAGTTGACCTGGGAGGTGAGCTTCTAATTTATACTTCTCATCAGACGCTGAAGTTGCTCAGGAGTCCACGGCGCCATGTCCCAGTCCATTACTCTCAACTCCGCCACCGGAAACAACCTCGGTATGAAGCTCCAACAAAACTATTGGCTTGACGTCTTCTTTTGTGAGCGACACACCACTGGATCCAACTTCATCATGTCCACCTCCATCGCCTATTCTTGCCCATCAGGAAAGGATTGGTGCGGTGTCTGCGGTGGAAACGGCCAGAGCTGCTGCCCTTACCGGAAGGATCCCAAGAATAACTGCAACACTGCCATCTCTTGTGACCCCATCACTGGTGCGCCCATCTACACCAACACCACTTGCCCCACCTCCAACAAATGCAACACCGGAACTTGTAACGCTGACGGCACCTGTGCGACCGTATCCTGCCCTGCTGGCTCCGCTTGCCAACAAGCCGGCACTTGCAACCCCGCCACCGGATCTTGCATCTACCAAAATGTGACCAACGGCCTTGCTTGCACCGCCCCCAACTGCTTCAATGGAGGGGCTTGCCAGAACGGTCAATGTGTCGGAATCAATTCCGTCATATGCCCCAGCGGAGCGTGCACGTCTGGTGTATGCGATCCCGAAACCGGAACTTGCTCTACTGTCAGCTCCAACGAAGGAGACTCTTGCAATGATGGAAATCTCTGTTCCACCAACTCTGTCTGCAACAACGGTGTCTGCACAGCCACCGAAACCGTCACCTGCAGCAACGATTGTGCAAGATCTGCCACCTGCAACCCCAAGACCGGAGGATGTGTTTATGGCTCTGCACTCTCCTTATATACATCTTGCTCCAGCAACCCCAATCAATGCTACGCCGGATATTGTAACAGAGGTAAATGTTACGACAACTCTTGGTCCCCCATCTCCAACCCTTACGCTTCCATCAACCCCAACGGTTGTCAACAGTCCTATTGCAGCGCTAGTGGAGGATGGATGCTCACTAATGTGACGGACGGAACCTCTTGTGATGACGGAAACGCCTGTTCTACCGCATCCTCGTGCCAGAGTGGTGTTTGCGTGTCTACAGCCAGCAAAACGTGCACAAGCCCAGACCCTTGTACCGTCAGCACCTGCCAAGCCTCCACCGGACTTTGCATCAACACCCCTTTAACTGATGGAACCAGCTGCTCATCTTTCGACAGCAACGAATGTGTCACTTCTGCCACTTGTTCCAAGGGCAAGTGCACACCCACATACAAGTCCTGCCCCGCTTCCACCAACCAGTGCCAGAAATTGTCCGGCTGTGACTCTACCACCGGAAACTGTCAGTATACCAACCTCGTCAAGTCCTGCTCTTCTGGGGATGCTTGTGTCACTTCCTCCACTTGCACCAACGGCGCTTGCACTCCCGTGACCAACGTCACTTGCCCCGCTGCTGCCCAGTGTTTCGTATCTGGCAGCTGTCGCAACGGTGCCTGCTCTGCCCCCACTCCTGCTGCAGCCAGCACTCCATGCACAATTCCGGACTCTTGCTCTACAGCCGCCACTTGTGACGGAAAAGGGAACTGCATCTTGACTCCTTATGTATGCCCTCCTCCCAGCAACCCATGCCTCTACAACGGAGTCTGCTCTGTCAACCCTCTCAACGGACAGCCTCAGTGCAATTACGCCCCTAAGATCGCACAAAAATGTGATGATGGAAACGCCTGTACCTTGAATGACGTCTGCCTTGCTACTCTTAACAATGGTGGTGCTACCTGCACAGGAACAAGCGTGGTATGCCCCAAATCCACCAATCAGTGCCAGAGCATCTCCTCCGTCTGCAACGTCACGACCGGTCTCTGCCCAGTGACTAACCTCACTGGCGTCAAGTGTGATGACCTCAACGCCTGCACTCAGTACGACTCTTGCCAGAACGGTGTCTGCGTCGGATCTTCCCCAGTGGTCTGCGTCCAGCCCACAGCCGCTTGTCAAGTGGCCGGCTCCTGCAACCCTTCGACCGGACTCTGCCCCTCTGTCAATGCTCCTGATGGATCTGGATGTACCTCTGTCGGATGTGCCACTTCCTCCATCTGCCAAGGTGGTGTTTGTACCGGACGTACCTGGATTCAGTGTGCTGCTCCTGATCAATGCCACGGCCAGGGAACCTGCAACAGCAAGACTCAGCAATGCGAGTACCCACCTCTTACCCTCACGGTCTGTGACGACGGTAACCCATGCACCATTGGAGACACTTGTTACTCCGGAAGCTGCGCTGGAGTTGCTCTTCCCTGCAACACCCCTCCTGGACAATGCTACAATCAACAAGGTTCATGCTCAAAGAACGGAACCTGCACTTACACTCCCACCACTGGAGGTAGCTGCAACGATGGAAACCCTTGCACCATCAATGACGTCTGCAATAACGGTAACTTTGAATCATCTAATCTATTTCTGATCCTCTCCAGGTGTTTGTGCTGGTACAGCCAAGACCTGTCCCGGTCCCGCAGATCAATGCCACACCCAAGGTACTTGTGATACCGTCACCGGTTTCTGCACTGCACCCATCGTTCCTAACAACACCCCTTGCACTTACAGCGACTCTTGCTACTCGGGAGCGACCTGCCAGTTGGGTAAGCTAGTTGGAGAATGTATTAAGCTAACTTAAAAAAGGTGTTTGCTCAATTGTCAATGCTACCAAGCAGACTTGTGCTGCCCCTACTATTGGTGGTTGCCAGGCTCCCGGAGTTTGCAGCAACGGAAACTGTGGATATGCTCCTCTCTCAGGAACACCTTGCACAACCAACAACGACAAGTGCGCCACCACTTCCTTCTGCGTCTCTGGATCTTGCACAACTACAACTCGCACCGTGTGTCCTCCTCCTACACAATGCCAGAACCCCGGAACTTGTAACTCTGCCACTGGACTGTGCAGCTACACCAATAGAACTGGCTCTTGCGACGACGGAAACGCTTGCACTACCAATGATTCCTGCCAGAGTGGTGTATGTGTCGGCACTGCCACCACATGTCCCGCACCTGCCAACTCCTGCTTCAGCCAGGGTACTTGTAACCCCGCCACCGGTGTTTGCAGCACTCCCTTCCAACCTCTCGGAACTGCTTGTGACGACAATAACGCCTGTTCGGCTGCATCTAGCTGTGCTTTCGGACAGTGTGTAGGAGCAAACTTCACCGCCTGCTCCCTTCCCGGCCAATGTCAAGCAACTGGTCAATGTAACTCCGCCACTGGAAAGTGCACCTTTGCTGCTCTACCTGATCACTCTCCCTGTAACGACGGCAACCTCTGCACCATCGGAGATACCTGCTCGGCAGGTGTCTGTCAAGCTGGAACTAGCAAGACATGCTCTTCTGTAGGCCAATGTTTCGACGCCGCCACATGCAACCCCAATACTGGTTTGTGTGGAGCTCTTCCTCTTCCTGAGAACACTACCTGTAACGACAACAACCCGTGCACTCAAATTGATATCTGCTCGCACGGTGTCTGTCTTGGAACCAACTACCTCGAATGCCCTACATCTGACAATTGCCATGCACCAAGCACATGTGACATCGCCACCGGAACTTGCACGAACGTTGCTCTCGCCAACGGAACACCTTGCAGCAGCGGAGATGCTTGCTCTATTCTTTCTACATGCCAGTCTGGTAGCTGCACTGTCCAGACCCGTGCTCTCTGTCCCCCTCCCACCCAGTGCCAACTTCCTGGTGTATGTAACTCTGCCAACGGACAATGTTCATACCAGAACAAGGGTTTCAACAGCACCTGTAACGACAATAACCCTTGCACTTCTGGTGACCACTGTGATGGAAACGGAGCTTGTGTTGGAACCACCGTCACCTGTCCTTTGACAAACCAGTGCCAGTCTTCTGGAACTTGCAGCCCCATCGACGGACTCTGCTACTACGACGTCTTCCCCGATAGCATCGGTCAAACTTGTGACGACGGTAACCCTTGCACTCAATTGGACGCTTGCGTGGGAGGAATGTGTATGGGATTGTCACCCGTGGTGTGCACTCCTTCCGACTCTTGCCATAGTGCTGGTGTCTGTAACACTACTACCGGTGCTTGCAGCAACCCCAATGCACCTGATGGGTCTTCTTGCCCCTCAGCTGACTTGTGCAGCACCGCTTCCCACTGCCAGTCTGGTATTTGCGTCTCTGGAGGACAAGCTCCTTGCATTAACCCACCCCATCAATGCCAGATCAACGGAGTTTGCCACCCCTCAAATGGAACATGCACTTACACACAAGCCCCCTTCAGCTCTCCTTGCGATGATTCAAACCCTTGCACAGTTGCGGACGCTTGCCTTTCAGATGGAACTTGTTCCGGATCACCGAAGAATTGCACTGCCCCTGACCAATGCCATCAATCCGTAGGCTGCAACATTCTGGATGGCACCTGCCTTTTCGCATTCAGCGTCGGAGCTTCTTGTGATGATGGAAACCCATGCACTACTCTTGACACCTGTATTCCCGGCCAAGGATGTGTTGGTGTACCAGTTGTCTGCGTTGGACCTGCTGACTCATGCCATACCCAAGGATCCTGCAACCCTACCACCGGACAATGCAGCAACCCTCTCGCCGCTGTTGGGACCAACTGTACCTCTGGAAACAAGTGCGCTGCTTCGGCTTCTTGCAACTCCATCGGTGTTTGTGAACCTTCAACCTTCAAGACCTGCCCTCAAGGCGATCAGTGCCACGGACCTTCCATCTGCAATGTTCTGGATGGAACCTGCACCAACGCTGTTCTTCCAGACAACACTGTGTGCTCTGATGGCGACGCTTGCACTCTCGGAGATACCTGCCAGTCTGGAGTTTGTACCTCAGGAGTCAGCTTGACCTGCCCCAATGCCGATTCATGCCACCAACCTGGAGTCTGCAGCCCTTCCACTGGTCTTTGCTCCTTCGCCGCTCAACCTGTCGGATACAACTGTACACCCGCATCACCCAACTTGTGTATTACAAGCTACACTTGCAATTCTCTCGGTTTGTGCGAAGCTGGTTCTCTGAAGACCTGTGGCCCAGCTTCAGACGCATGTCACCTTCCTGGTGTTTGTGACCCCACCACTGGATCCTGTTACAACCCCTCAGTTGTGGATCTCAGCCCATGTAACGACAACGACGCCTGCACTCTGGTCGATGTTTGTCTCAACGGTACTTGCACAGGAGTTAAGACACAGACGTGCACTCCTTTCGATGCTTGTCATACCCAAGGAACTTGTGACCCCAACTCTGGTCTCTGCTCATTCCCCAACTCTGCCGCCAACACTGTTTGTGACGATCACAACAGCTGCACTGAAGCTGACGTGTGTGATGGAAACGGATCATGCGCTGGATCCCCAGTCGTTTGCACTGCACCTGACCAGTGTCATTCTGCTGGTGCATGCAACCCCCTCACTGGGTCATGTGTTCCCCTTCCTCTCAACGCCACCAACTGTGATGATGGAAATGCTTGCACTTCGGGTGATCAATGCATCCTCGGTCAATGTGTCTCTGGTGTACCCAACTTGTGCCTCAACTTTGACCAGTGCCACACCCAGGGTACTTGTGATTCTAAGAGTGGAACTTGCAGCTACCCCGATCGTGCCAACAACGCCACTTGTAACGATTTGAATGCCTGCACTAAAGGAGATACTTGCCAGAATGGCGCTTGCGTCGGAGGTCCTCTTTACCAGTGCCCTCCCCCCAACCAATGCCAGAAGCCTTCTACTTGTGATCCCTACTCTGGAGCTTGTTTCTACGAGAACCAGGCTGATGGATTCTCTTGTGACGATTCTAACTCTTGCACTTTCAACGATGCTTGTGTCGCTGGACTCTGCGTGGGAACACTCAAGCTTTGCCCCTCCACCCACTCCTGCCAGCTCGACGGACTTTGTGACTCCACCACTGGACAGTGCGTCAACAACGATGCACCCAATGGAACCTTGTGTGATGATAACAACGCTTGCACTCTACTGTCATCTTGCCAGGGAGGTGCTTGTACTGGATTCAACACAACATTCTGCGTTGCTCCAAACAACTGCCACAATGACGGAAACTGTGACCCTCAGTCTGGTCTCTGCATCAACAATCCCAAGACCGACGGAACTTCATGCAAGTACGGAGACTCTTGTGCCGTTGCTCAATGTGATGCTGGTTTCTGCTCTGTCCAGATAAACAAGGCATGTACCGCCATTGACCAGTGCCACGCCGCCGGTTTCTGTAACTCGATGAACGGAACTTGCGTCCAAGTGCCTCTGACCAACTCTCCTTGTGACGACTCCAACCCTTGCACCATCAACGACAACTGTTTGGCTGGCCTCTGTGTTGGTACCCCCGTCCCAGCTTCAGCCAATTGTGTGCCTCCTGGACCTCCTTACATCTTGTTGACAACCACCACATCCTCCATCTTCCCAACACAGACCATCTGGTTGCCCCTTCTCTTCAAGGGTTTGGCTGATCTCCCCTTCTTCGAGATCTCAGTCACCAACTACCCCAGCAATGGAGCTCTTGTGGATCCCAACCACCTCTACAACTTTGGTTACGTCAACTACCCCGCCAACAATAACGTTACCAAGCTTTACAAGCAGGAGTACTTGCATAACTTGGATACCGACTTCGCCGCTATCCAGTTCAACCCTCCTCAGGATCAGATTGTCACACTCATTCCCTTGTACATCCAAGTGAAGTACCAGAGAACTACCGGATTTACCGGAGTTGGAAACCACAAGGTCATCATCCCAGTTGTCCCTTCTGCTGGAAACTACATCATCACCAACGCTTTATCTGGACTGGCCTCCATCGCCGCGGGTACCTCCCAATGGATCACCCTGGATTTCACTGCCCTGTCTCGTCTTCTGAACTTCCAGTTGACCGTCAACATTCCCAACTATGAAGTCACCTACCCCGCACGCAACGCCAACTTTACCTCCTTCTACACCGACAGCTTCTTGCAAGTCGGATCCTCGGACTTTGTTGCCTTCCGTGTGGTCGCACCTTCGAATGCTGATACCTCCGCACCTATGGGTGGAATTCTTAACATGAATTGGGTCGGAAACAACACCCTCTTACCCAACAGCGTACAGTCTGCCTTCTCTCTGAACATTCTCCCCGCTTCTACCAAGCGTGCCACCGGAGACGTCAGGATTATCATCACTCCAGTTACCCTTGTGCAGCAGACCGCCAAGTGGGTCGCCTTCACAGTGGAGACATCCATCCCCATCACCAGCGTCTCTGGAGTTATTGTCAACAGTGGACTTACCGTGACATATCCCAATGGTGCTTCCAGTGCTCCTCTTCCCAACCTTTCGGCCGGAGACTCTTACTTCGGTGCCGCTCAGGTTACAGGAGCCACCCCCGGAAACTACAACAACGGACTGATTCAATTGACATACGTGTCAAACGGACAGACACAGACCATCTCTGTCCCCATCTCCTTCACTGTGGTGTCGTCCAACCAGTTAACCATCACCACTGAGCAGATTCAATTACAATCTGGAAGCAGCAACACTCAGATGCTTTCTTACAGCTCACCCTCTCCCCTCTTGGAGCCACCCACTGTCACCTTATTGAGCAAGCTCTCTGGTCTTACCGCCACACAGCAAAACTCTGGAGGTGCCAACCAGGCCCAATGGTTCTCCCTTGTCAATTTGACGACTGACAGCACGATGGCACCAGGCACTTACCCTGTTACCTTCCAATACAGCTACAGCACCGCATCCAACACAAGTGAGTACTGATATGTTTCTCCCCGCTTGTACTAATCGTTTACAGAGCCTCAAGTTGCGACCTTCACAACCGCCGTCGTGGTAGCCAAGAGCAGCGACAACGGTAACAACAGCAATGGTGGAGGCAACACCAACGCCGACAGCAACCCAAGCAAGGCTGCAGCCATTGTCGGAGGAATTGTTGGAGGAATCTTCGGTGTGGCGTTAATCGCCATTCTGGCACTCGTGGTCGTCCGCAAGAGACGCACTGCCAAGAGAATCAGCCCCTTCAGATCAGAGTCCTTCACCAAGTAGACGGGATCTCCCAATTAAATAAAGAATGTATAAAGTTCACGTGTACATCTATTCTTCGATCTGTGCAGAAGGCACATCAGAGTCGGTGAATTCCAAAGAGAAGCTGGTGTCGGGACACAGCCAGAGAGCGCACACGCACGAACAGTTGACGATTCCATACTTCTGGCAAGCCGCTTGAAGAGCTGCAAGAATTGAGCGTGATCAGGTGTTGAAGAGTGTACCTGAGGGGATGTTCTCGTTTGTGATGTCGTAGTGACATCTCAAAATGATGTCCGATAATGATTTGTGAAATCTCTTTGAAATGTCGTGAAGAACGTCGTCTACAACACTGACGTCACCACCTTTACATTCCACTTTGACCGTGTACAACTCTTCATTCAAATAAAGCTCCTCGTATCGGTACCCATTGCCCACATCTACACGATTGTAGACCAGTTAAACACAAACATCTCACCCTTCTCGTCCTTTCTCTTGGGAAGTTCTGTGGCAGTGGATTGGATCTCGATCAGGGCACCTCTCGGTAATGAGGTCACACCAATGTATTGAAGCATGACATCATCTAACCCCTCTATGCTTCTGATGAAGCCATCAACCACATCAACATCACCCCGGTCCACCATGTAAACAGATAAATAGAACACGTTGCTCCAGTCGCAGCGGTAATTGCGCAAGACCGCCCTGATATTCTCCTCTATCTGCGATAGTTGTTCGGTGACATTGTCAGAGTTGATGGTCATGTGTCGGGGTGACAGGCCGATCTGACCGGCTTGGTAGATCATCTTGTTCATCTGCATCTGTCAACATCTCAACAATTCGAGTCATATATTCACGTATTTAGCCTGGGAATAAGGCCCGATGGATGCAGGAGCCCATCTCGATATACTCTGCACGTGCAATGTCTTGTAGTTCTCCTTATGTTTCGGGGTGATCATCACGTCCACTGTCACGTGACACCCCTCTGGAAGAGGCAAACAGACACAAGCTCTGATGACGTCAGAATTGTTGTTTGATGATGACATACCTCGATGGAGGATTGATGTGATTGAAATGTGATTTGTACACGCGATTCATCTCTGCGAATTGGGACATGTCCTTGATGTACACGTATACGTAGAAGACGTCTTTCAACGTGAGTTGACATGCGCTCAACCTCTCTAATGCGAATTCAGTTTCTCGATTTCTCATACAATCTCACTCTCTATCTGATTCATGATATCATCGAATTGTTCTGCGATATCTCTTCCCTTCCCCCTTACACCCATCACGCTGGAGCTTCCCCCCTCAGTTTCATTCAAATAAGACCCGATGTCGACGATGGGACTCGAGAAATTTGGCTTGGCCTCTCTTGGTCTGCTTATTACTGACATTCTCTGTTCCCAAAGGAAAATATCCTCTGTTGATTTATCCTCTAGGTGGAATGAGGTCACTTTCAGATGAGCCACCGAGCCTGATGTGTCCCGAGCCCCTTCGCCATAGATGATCTCATGTCCATCACTGCAGGCATCAACACTTGCATTGTGTTTTCCTTTTGCATCATGAAGTTGGAAAAAGATTAGAAAGGATAATCATTACATGATGATTCTCTTCTTAAAATAGAGAGTGTCGAGAGTTAGAGTTTCGTACTCTCCCCCCTCTCCACATATGTGAACCTCGTACTCTTTATTCTGATCAAAAGTCAATCTTCGAAATGTTGAAGGGAAGCTCACCAATTTTGTGAGATGGGGTTGCAGTTGAGACAAGCTTTTTCCGAGATGTCTGGTGGGAATCAACCCGATCGCGGCGACTTTGATCATGACGGCATGGATTCCAGACTGGATCATGTCCTGCAGAAGTTCGGCTTGGTCGCTCATCCACAGCGGAGACAGACTGATCCATCCTAATCTTGTACATCTGACATCATCAACATGAAGATAAAAAACAATGTACAAGCATAATCAAAAATGCAGAGGGTACAGCGGTGAAGATTGTACAATAGAAAGAGGACTCACACAGATTCAACACGGTTTCGTTGGTAATTAGAGAGGATGGCACCACTGGATACCGCCTGAATATCTGGTATGCTGGTCCTCACTTGATCTAAAAGATCATAAAGATCCTCCACTTCATCTCTTGCACCTTCTTTTCCTTCTGAAGCACTGTACTCGAGTCCATCCTGGACAGAAGTTCCTATCAACATTAGGAAATGTGAAAAAGAGATTCTGGCACCTTTGATCACAGCACGGAAGAGGGGGACACCCATGCATTGTGAATAGGCATCAATCACTTCATGGCCAACGCTTTGATACATGAAACTATCAAGTTCGTCGATTCCTGTTCGATTTAGAGCGGTATTGTCAACACACTCACCCTCTCTTGGGCGGAGATTAGCGATAGCTACGAGCTCATGTCCATCTTCTAAACACCGTTGTATGGAATAGCAACTGTCTTTTCCACCACTGACTAGTGCTACAAATCTCATCTCTGATCTCTGAATCTCATCTTGAGAGGACCATTAGATTGAGACGATCTTTTTGATTTGGCGCGAGCATTTCGAAATCAAATCGAGGATGAGTAACTTCACACCAGCAAGAGATAGCTTTAGCTACAGAAACGATTTATTTGGTCAAAACTCAAGGAATAGTCCTCCCTCCTCACCTTCCAATACAGAACGATATGTACAGGGACACATCTTCTCCAACACCACGCCCTTAAATTCCAATAGGTCTACGATGCAAACAGACCTATACAGGTCAAGGTCATCTAATTGAGTTATGCTACATGCTGACAGTTTTAGCGGACACGAATCATCTTACAGACCTTTATTGGAGGAGAGAAAACCTTATAACACAGACGAAAACAGACCTACTCACACTTTGTCTAATCTCCCTCCAGCGACATCCATTTATGATGTCGATTACACAACCCAAACACCTACAAGAAGCGCACCTTCTTATCAAAACACCAACAATTTATATGGCAGTCCCATGCAATTAGATTCAAACAGTCCCAGACAAGGTGACGTCCTTTGAAATCATAAAAACATTTATGATGGATCCTGAACATGATTCAGAGGAAAATCCAGAGAGTAGATGGATCAGCGTGTACATCCATAATGGCAACCAGACCGAAGGACTTTTAAAACATTTTAATCAATATGGAGAGGTGGTTGATTACAGAAGGGAGAACAAATACCTTCACATACAATACAGGCACTCTCAACAAGCTGAGACCGCGCTTGTCATGCTTCTAAACAAAGTCGATAATCAGTCTTTCAGTGTTGTCCCTTTCATCAAGGTATCATTACTTTTTGTGGCGAATCTGAACTTGGACAGCCCATAAACCCAAAGCCGATGGCAAACAACGAAGTCAAGGGAGAGAGAAGGTATGTCATATCACATCTCATGATGACAAAATTGAGCTGTACAGGTACCGAGTCGATCCAGTGCCTGATGCGGCACCTGCAGATACGGTGTGGTCCAGATTTTGGAGATACGTCTTTGCAATTTGAGAGAAAAATATTGAATAAATATTCTTCCTCGATCTTTAATGGAAGTATGATCATCATGATCTAAGCGTCATTTTAATGTTATTGAGAGATGTTGGTACCTTTTTCTCTCCATGGTGTAATGGATGAGGGTATCTCTGGTTGGGGTCCTCTCATGCTCTTTTGGCCACACTCTCACATTCGACTCACGTGACTGTTCCAGAAATCCATTTTTGAGGAGGAGATGACCGGATGATTCATTCCCACTGAAAGCACTGGCCTCTACACGATCTATCTCTGGGATGGAAAAAGCAAACTAAGATGGTCAATTATGAACAAAGGTGAGTAACTGACAGATGTTCATGAGGCCTCTGCTCTCATTCAGTGCAGTCTCGTGGTCATGCGATCATCATGATTGTACATACACCAACTTCAACAATTGCAGTAAATCTCTCACATTTAAAACCGCTCTCAGCGCTTCTGTTGCAAAACCCTTCCTCCAATGATCAGGCACAATCGTATATCCAGTCCAAAAATGATTCTTTCCTCCACGGTACAAGGCAATATCCCCACAAAGACTTCCATCTTCTTTCAGTTCGATTGCCCATCTGCGCGGTGTTTTTGTATATCGATGATGAAGGGGCGAAGATACCTTCCCCCCTCTATGTCAAAAAGATGGTCGCGCTGAACTAAGATGTCAATCATTTTCTTGGCTCGCTCGAGAGAGAAAGAGGGTCCCCACTTTTGATACCGCGCCACATCTGGATGCGATCTGTAAGTGCAGAGTTTCTCTTCATCTTGTGGGATGAAAGACCGTAACACAAGCCTCTTCGTCTCGATGAGGATCACCATGATCACATACGCGGCGGTTCAAAAAATAATAATAAAAATTCTCCGATTTTAAGGATCAGATCATTATTATTTTCACATTATCAGATGACGCCAGATAAGAAGACAGCTGTGGTAGATGCCTTCCAAGCGGGAGATGTTGACCTTTCTAGAAGAGTTCATAACAAGTTTCAATTAGAACCACATAAGACGTAAGCAGTTAGATCATCACATCGCTCATATCGTGAGCATTTTGAATCTGAACATCAACAGAAATTCTTTTAGAGCAGCTGTAAAGAAATACATAGATATCAGCGTTAAATCAGCCATACAAGGTCTCACTGTTAGTGCAGCAATTGCTGCTGCTGCACAAAGTATCATTCAACCAGTGGATAATGTAGACCCAAATATCCTTTTAAAAATGATCACATTTCAGGTGAGATGATCATCCTCAATCCATTTATTTAATGATGGCTAGTTGCTGGCACTTTTTTCCATTGGTGTATGTTTTGGCTATTATGATTATAAACAACAGTCAGAATATCAAGAGATGTATTGTTTGGAACGGAAGAGAGAGGAATGGTGAGTGTCTCAAGTGTACTCCTCCATAACGATGACAGGGAGTACGACAATTATATAGAAGGTGAAGAGAGGGAAATGGTCGAATTGTACGTCAGCAGAGGTGTTGAGCAGGCCGATGCAGAGAGGGTCATGAGCCTCCTCAGCAAGAAGAAACACTTTTTTGTGGATATGATGATGAAAGAAGAACTAGAGATGCCACCATTAGACGAGAATCTCTCCCTCGAGTTAACAGGTAATTGATCAGAACATCGACATTTCATGTTTTTAATGTGATGACGTGATCAGGATTATTCATCTGTCTGTCTCATTGCGTGGTTGGTGCGCTGCCAACACTAGCCGCATTATACACGCAAAACTATGTCAAGCAACCTCTATACACTCTATATTCCTACTATTCCATCCTCATGTTCTTCCTCTTTGGCGTGGCGAGGGTAAGCTCTCTCTACAACGTTGTAAATACCAAGAATATTTATATGTATACATTGTGGCACAGCCAAAGGCGATGTCTGTGAAGAGGCTGAGTTATAAACAGAGTAACTTCACGGTGAGGAGCTGGTGGAGATCAGGTTTAGAGATGACCGTGTTGGGAGTGGTTATCTTGGGAGGGATATTCTTTTTGAGCTCACGACTCCAGAGCGCGTTACCTCATGCTTTCACATAAAAAGATGAAAAAATGAGAGGACTTTGAAGAGTAGTTTTAATCGTAAAATGAATATACACCATGGCTTTAGCTTTTTGCCTTGTTGACGAGAGGCACCACGACAGCAATGACAATGACGGCGATGATGAGAATGATGACCAGAGCGATGGCGATTTGGAGCTGAAAGAAATGAGAATGTTGACCAGAAAAGGTAATGATCCACCTTGAGGTTTCTCCACCACATTTTTCGCTTGAGAGAGGTCGCACCCTTCTTAAACTGAAGAGATCCGTTTCTCATATCGTCTGACCGGAGGTCAGCGCGCATAACCACGTAATCATACGAACTCACCCGTCTTATCTTGAAGAACATCCAGATTGTCTACGTTACGGACCAAGTTTTCAATGTTCTTTTGCATGATTCCTTGCACCTCCTCTACCTGTGATTGGACATCTTGGACTTTGCTTTTGGGGGGCTGTTGAGCCGGTCTGTTTTTTCATCAGCACACTCAGAAGACATTCGTTGTTCCTTACGGGTTGCCTCCTCCTTTCTTTGAGCTCATCGTGTGGTTCTATGTGCGTTTTATTGTGGTTTGTGTTGGTTTTTGCTTCAAGCAATGAAACGGCTTTTCACTCAGATTTTGTTCTGTTTTCAAGACACCTGCCGACATGAGCAACAAGGTTGTTGTCTTAGACGTAGTTGGCTTGTCCAAGTGAGTAAGAATAGAGTTTGTACCCACTCATTGATCTCAGAAATCTCATCACAGCAGAGAACACACCATTTTTATTTGAGTACATTACGAAGAGAAATTTGAATGTATCGACAGTGGACGGTGCATTTCCTGCTCTGACATGTCCCTCTCAGACAACGTATCTAACTGGCAAAACTCCAGCAGAGCACGGCATTTTTGGAAACGGATTTTACGATACAAACTTCTGTGAGGTATGATCGTCTGAGATCTAGATCCTGGCATCGATTCTTCATTTACCTTCTGATTAAGTAATCTGAATGATCCTTAGGTAAGGAATTGGGCTCAGACAGCAAGCTTAGTTCGTAGCCCACGCTTGTTTCAAAATTTAAAAGAGTCAGCGAGGGCGGCAAATCAACCAGTCCCAACAATATTCACTCATACTTGGTGGCTGACGATGTACGACCCCAACATTGATTATCTCATCACCCCAAGACCTCAATATCTTCAAGATGGAGGAAAAGCCCCGGACTCGTACACTCATCCTGCTGATCTACGCGACATCATCCAGAAAAAATACGGTAAGTACTCTCATGTATTTACAAAAACAACACTGAGAGTCAATCTTATGAAAAGTAAAATCACATAAATCATTCATGATTATTATATAAATATTGTCTACTCAACAGATTCCCTCGATTTATAGATTTGAAAGGTACAGAAATTTTATTTCTATTTCTGCAGTTTTCAAGGATGATTTTTCAAGTTGAAAATCGATTGATCATCATCACCCACAGGTCCTTACCCTCTCGGACAGTTCTGGGGACCCCTCACAAACATCTCATCTTCGAGATGGATCGCGCAGACCTCGATGGAAGTGGACATGATGTACCATCCTGATATATCCCTCATATATTTACCACATTTGGATTATTGCCTGCAGAAATTCGGCCCGAAAGATGCGCAGATCCCCACTCATCTGCGAGAGATCGATCAGGTTTGTCTTCTATTGCCAAGTGTTGTGGCAGTCAATTGAACGAGTGCCTCGTTGTAGATCTTCTGTTTTAGGGCAACAGATACTCCAGCATTACCTATCTCATCTATTTTGTTGTAAGCACAGCAATAAAATAAATTCATTCTTCAAGGTGTTGAACGAATTAATCACCTACTACCACAACACAAATCCCGGTGTAGACATCATAATCCTGTCAGAATATGGAATATCCCCGACTGATGACGTCATACACATAAACAAAATACTGAGGGAAAACGGATACATCAGGACAAGGAGGGAGAATGGCGGAGAGACACTCGATTGTGGGGCGTCCCCCGCCTTCGCCCTCGCTGATCACCAGGTGGATGATGACGTCATCGTTTTGAAATATGTCACTGACGTTTGTAGATAGCACATGTTTACGTAAGAGAGCCAGAGAAAGATTTGGAGGCTGTGACCAAGCTGCTCAAGTCTGTTCCTGGAATTGTAAAGGTGGGATCTTGTCATCATCTAAAATCAGAAGATGTTTATTGATGATTAGGTCTCTAATGTGAAAGAACAAACCGGGATGTACAAGACTACAGAGGAGCAGATGTCACGCGTCGTGTCTCTCGGCCGCACTGGCCATCTCATCGCGCAGAGTGCTCCAAATTCGTGGTTCAGCTACTACTACTGGACGGACGACTCACAAGCACCTGATTTCTCGTACTGTGTCGCCATTCATAGAAAACCAGGTTATGACCCAGCCGAAATGTTTTTTCGGTATAACCCACCATTTCTCGGAAAAATCTACCTCTTTTGGAAGCTATTTTTAGTCTACGCATTGAGGATAAGGACGACTGTAGATGCCTCCCCGGTCGTTTGTGACCAAGTGAGGGGTGGGTAGCCGTGTGAAAATTTTCATTGAAATGAAACAGGGAGTCACGGCGCCATGGTGACCGAAGATGCGTACAGACCGGTGGTGATATACAGTGATGCACCCACCGGTTTGAAGGGAAAGAAGATGATAGAAGCAACAGAAGTATACTCTATTCTATTTCAGGCAATGAACAGAAAAGAATGAGATAAACATTCAACTCTTGCATCTCTGCGCATAATCTTGAGTGACAGCAGAGACAGACGTCATAGCTTCGGTGTTATTTCGATGAACAAAGCGTCTGCTCTGGCATAGACCAACCCATTTCCGTCCCCAAGCGCGGCTGTTATCCATTTCTTCTTGCCATCCTTCTTTGTCATCCAGGATCTGCCATACAAGACACCTGGCACCGGTACCCTCTGAATGAACTTGACATTGAGTTGTGCTGTCACGAGGATCTTCCCTTTTTCGGTGTGAGAAGTATACCCCGTCATCTGGCAGGCATTAACTGAGTTTAAACATGCATTGTACCTCGTCAAAAATGAGTGAGATGGCGCCACCATGAAGATATCCAGGCCGACCCTCTAAGGCATTGCCTGTCATGCGCATAATCCAGTGGGCACAAGGTAAGACGTTATCCTCAGGAGATTGTGCTTTAATGATATTCACCATCAACATAAATGAGCAGATAGTGCTCACTGATGAATGGTAGGCTCTGTTGTGAGGGTGTTTGCTGAATTGAAAATCTCATTTCTGACAGGCAATGATCATTATTGATGGTCTTAGAAAACAAAATGTCTTGTGCAAGAGGAAAGAAGTCCACAGAGGAAATTGAGGAAAGCCAATGAGGATCGCCCTTCATTTGCGGAAATTACAAAATGGATAGCGGAAAAACATTCTTCCGGCAGTGTCCATAAAATTCACCTTTTTGATTTTTGATGGGCGAAATCTATGTCACGGAACCGAAAAAAAATTATATTGAACTTCAAGCTTTTTTTTGTCTACATTCAGTGATTTTCATCCAAAAGTTGATCTGTGGTGCTTTGATATGAGTGATTTCATTGCGAATTGTTTCCCGCTCAATTTCATCCAAAAGTTGATCTGTGGTGCTTTGATATGAGTGATTTCATTGCAAATTGTTTCCTGCTCAAAAACCCCATTGACTGTTGAGATCTGGCAGACGTTTGATTGGCGCCATTTCTGATGATCCAAATTTAAATTGAATCATTTTTGCTGTTCTGTTAAGCGTTTGAATTTTTCTAACTGCCATACCACCAAAGAGAAAGACAAGAGATAATACTGTGAGGTCAGCAGTCCTCTTGAATTGCAGCAGAGAAATTCAGTCATGAAGGATGGCACCTTGTGTCAGTTCAGTTTGCTCCACCAGAGGTTCAATATCCTTCACTTTTAGTCCCTATCTAAAGACATGCAATTCCAAAGCA